>JAYMTQ010000562.1:0-17073 GCA_036897385.1 Geranium incanum | reverse complement strand
TCCTCCCCGCCGTCGCGGCGGTCATCCCCACATGGCGCGTCATCCCGACGCGCGGGTCCATCCCGGACGTGTCGTTCAAGGAGGAGTGGAAGAGGAGGTTGACGGTGGCGCTGGAGGTCGTCGGGAGGAGAGGCTATGACGGAGGGAACACGGATTTGTGGTCCTGCGGTGTCATCCTCTACCTCCTGCTTGCCAGATTCCTCCACTTCCACAACGGCAACGCGGTGGCCATGTACTGGTGAGGAAGCTTTTGGATCCGAATCACAATCACCAACTGGTTCAACGAACCAGACAATAAATTGGATTTGGATTTGAAATTGGAATTGAAGGAGGCTGGTGAAATAGACAAGAGAAATGGCTTGTGGGAGAGAGAGAGGGGTTAGGTTACAGAGAGATGATGTAAGAGTTGAAGAAGAGGGTAGTAAGGGAATTTCATAGGTTAATTTTATTTTCTAATTATTTTATTTCTTTAACTTGGAAAGACAATTTTGTCCTCTTTTCATTAGTGCAATTAGGGGTAAAATGGTAGTTTTATAATTATCCCAATAAGATTGAAAATTATATAGCAAGGGCATTTTGGACTTTTTGTAAACCACATCAGTTAAATCTAACAGAATTGAACTTAAGTGTAACGTAATGAAATTTGGGGGATCGAAAAAAAAATTTTCAAACTTGAGTGACTAATTCTGGAATGAGATTTCGACGGGTGTACTGATATGTAATTATCTCTACAAAAAACTAGACCTAAGTTTTTTTCTTTCATGGATCATGAAGTTTGTACATACTCCCTTCATCCATCTCACTATTTGCAAGAATTAGCAAATTAAATTATTGTGCTCCCAAGTCTTCTCAAATTGTTACAACTAGTTCATGGTAGGATATATTGTTAATCAGTATTTAATTATCGGGAGATGAGACGATTATATTGGAACAGTGGGACTGGTCGCATGCTTATCTAATCTGTTCAATTATGATTATTTTTTGCAGGTTACGGTTCTTGGAACTTCTGGGCTTTCTGGATCATATGTTGAGCAGCGATCATAGTTGATGAAAGTTTGCAAGCTTCTTGTGAAATCATGTCATTTAACGGTTGGAGACTTGTCTCCAAGAAAACTGTTTTTGTTGTATTTTCAGGGCAAATAAATTGTCTGTACTGGTGAAGCATTTATATGCTCACACCTCACCCCAAAAATAAGCACAACTATCGGTTTTCTTTAACGCTGTTGGCTTGATTTGATTTGTTTGATAATGCTGGCAAGACATGTGAGATTTACAGGAGAAATAGTTTCTAGCAAATTCAATATTTTCGATGCTTTTTTTAAGATTCAAACTCGGTTTGTTAAATATTCGACTTGAGCCGTTATAATTGAGCTTACGCTGAATTCAAACTTAAAGTTCAGTTTGTTTAATAAATCAATGGAGTTTGAATTTAATTTTTTTAAATTTGATAGACTTATTAGTCCATATGTTCATCATTTATTTTTTTATTTAATTATGGCATGGGAAAATACATATTACCCCTCATTTAACTATACGTCACACTTAACTAACCATTAAAATTACGAAATGATGTCATTTTGATATAAAAGTTCCCAGCGACTCCAATGGCCCTCCGGCTAGATTTTTCTATAATTTTTGGTCGAGTTCATCTCCACCTTATCTTAGATGGCCAGAATCAAAATTGTTCCCCAAAATAAAATGTAAGTTTTTGTAATCTCGTTTGAACAATGCAAATATTTTTCAAAACCGGGTTCATACCTGATTCGACTCGATTACATCCCTACTCATTGCCCTCCAAACGCAGCATAAGAGTCATTCTACCAAATACAAAAAAAAAAATAGCAGCAGCAGCAGCAACAACCAATGCTTAACATTTCAGATTAGTAACAAAATGATAATCAAAATTCCTCATGCCATTTACATATCCAATTGTTGTTTCCCACATTCAAGCCACAAAAAGGAAGCATTTCTCCAACCTCTAACCATAAAACTAATCTTTCGCACCCGGTGGTCAAGTGCTTGAACTTGTGGCCTGGTCGTCAAAGTTTGAGTCACGCCCGCGATATTAAAATCTTAACCTTCAAAAATACCACAAATGACTTGATGCCTCCCAAAGAGCAATTTCGCCTCCTCTCCCTCGTCTTTCCTCAAAAAAGCACCGGAAAGGTTTTAGAGAAAAATGCTTGCAAAAATTTCACAGTTCATGAGTACTTGCTCATAGTGATTGCCTTTTCTTTTGGTCAATCACGCTCTAATAACACCCGAGACCCACGGAACGATCAGTGGTGCTTTCGGGTGGGAGTTCCTGTAAGATTCAGAATAATTGTCCTTAAAATTCAGTTTTGGTTGTTCTGCCTGCATTCGACACAAAAACACATGATATTGAATTGAGTTCAGGTCAATCAACTTCCAACAACCAAAGTATCATACTAATAAAAGGTAGTAGACAGATACTTACGTATTTCAGCCAGCATTCGTTAAGCTTGTGTTCATACTTATCTGGTGAATAGCATCCCGACTCAGAAGGGCAGTAAACCCATATGTTGCATTTCTTTTGATCTGGGTTGGCCTTTTTGGCTTGGTTCAAGCAAGCTTGACAACAATCCGCAGCGCTCTCTCTATGATGTGTAAGTCCCCATCTCACGGCCGCACCATCATAGTCAGTATGAAGCTCAGCATTGCACTCTGGAGGAACTGGCCTGCCTGGTAATGGGTCCTCCTCTGAAGATAATAAGTAACCGAATTGAATATTATGGATATTATTTCATAATCATGTATCTAAACACATTTTGAACCAATAAGTCCTGAATAAACTGATCTGATTTCATGGCAGATAAGTAAACACGAGGTAAATAACCGATTACCGATCTCTTCTTCACCCTCTGGTTTATCGTCGTGTTCCTCATGGGCGACAACATCAGGTATCCACAGGCCAATTTCTTCCTTCAGCACTTCCCACTTAGATTCTAGGGCTTTTTTTAGGATACCTATATAGATAAATAAAAAATCATAACAAAGACAAATGTGGTCAAAAAATGGTTTTGGTGAGCGTTATATGTTTCAGCATAACTGATCTTAAATCTCTATTTCTATTTGTGCCAAAAGACACGGTTCTTAAGTGCAGGGAAAAAAATACCAGCTTCCTCTGGTATAACGGTTGAATTCGAAAACCTTGCTCTGAGTGAATCTATCTTTTCCTTGCGCCAGCTTTCAACCACTTCTGTTTATTGACAAAATAGTAGCAACACAATAAGTACCCAAAATGAGCCAAAATAAGATGTTCACCAACTTTCAAGTACTTTGAAAATTCAAAATGGTACAATTTTGAATAGAAATTAAAAAATGGTAGAAAGCTAAAATTATCCTACAGAAATGTGTTCGACAGAGAACTGAGTTAAATTTTTCGTAAAGGGTTTCACTCATTAGTCAACACAAAGATGGGAATGAAGTCATATTTGCAAATAATAGGCTTATGAAGTCACGAGCAATTTCAACAACGTGCTGTACAAGTAGTCACTCATCATAACCGGTAGATTAATTTAAATCATGGTTATTTGATGATAGAATCCAAAAAAAAATATTTTACACTGACCAAAAATAAACCACGACGACTGGCAGTGAACATAATTCACTTCAACGAAGCTATCAGAAAACTTCTTATACCATCCGCCAGGCTACTGAAAGATACGCAACAAAACCAGAAGATTGAATATTTCAAAAAGAAGAAACAAATATGAAATGCCACTAAATGGATCATACGTAACAGAAGAAAAGAATGAACTTTTCTGTAGGATAAGATGCAGGACACTTAGGTCATAACAAATACAGAAGAAACTAAACTTAGCACATCTCAGCTAATGCAAGCCTCTTGTCTACACACCACAAGATTCCATCAGCGTCCAACAAGCATTCAGGTCTAATTCAGATTCATCATTCATGTATATCATCCAACTCCAAGACACCCTTTTAGATTTCCTCCTAAATTCACCATATTACCCTGATATTGATATAAATATTATATTTTTGACCCTATCCAATTTATTAGTTCTCCTTGCTGATTTCCATCATAACCCTTCTAGCCTACTTCATTCACTTGGGAATTTATAACTAAAAACAGCCCATTCAAGAGACTTCTCACTGCCAATGCATTTCCATGACCGTCAAAATTTTCTTGCAAAAACAAATACCCGTTTTCTGCCAAATACTTCAATCCCCAACGGCAACTTCTTCCAACCAAGAGAAAGAGATCATATATACATGTCTTTATCTACAGCTAATAGTTATCCATTATCAAAATCAAGAAAGTGCACAACAAGAAAATATTCACCAACCTCGTTGCTCATTCGACTTCGCACTAGAGTTAAGGCTCTTCAATCTCTCCAAAATCTCATCTGTTATCATCTGCTTCGCGGCCACTGACAATTCACTTTCAAATTCTCCTCTCGAAAGCTCCTGCTTCAATACCTTAACCTTTCGCCACAAAAAAAACGATAAATTAGCCTGACTAAACTCAATATCTCAAAAAACCTAAAAAGAATAAATAACAAACACATCAAATCCAAAATGCTCTCACCAATTCAATAAGCCTCACTGGTTTGTAGGCTCTCCTAATCTTAATAGACTCTTCCATTTTACTAAGCTGATATGGAGTGTACTTAACAACTGAAAGCCAAAAATTACCAAATAAAAACACAGAATCACCATATGGTTCCTTCAAAAACCAAAACATTGAAAAACGCATCACAGAATCAGTCTCAGAAGCAATCAAGAACAAAAACCTGAAATTGAGAGGTTCTCACCAATTTTGGAATCGTTATTGTAGATGTATATAGAAGCATACAGAGAACGAAGAACATAGAGAGCAACAATGATATTCACAGAACAAAGAACAATAGTGGTTCTCTTGTAGGTCCATGAACAGCCCCATCTCCCTCCACCTCCACCTCTCGCCATCTCCTTCTTCACCTTCATTCCGCCATATCCACACACCCTTCTTCTTCTTCTTCTTCTTCTCAGAGGCAATTACACGAACACGTAGCAGACGATCAAATTTTTTGCTTTTTGGGGCAGAATCTGGGGAGATTCGTTTGTGGGTATTGTAGATCAGTGAGACAAACAGCAGATCGAAACAAAAAGACGGAAACTTTTTTTGCTAGTTGTGAACACGCAGACTCACGGACCCTGAAGCATTTGCCATTTTTTTCCCAGCGAAAAAGGAGATCAGTAAAGTGTGAGAGAGAATGTGTTGTGGTGGCTAATTCCAATGTTGGTTTTGTTTTGTATTGTTTGGTGTTTATGTGGTGGAGATGTAATTAATGTTCTTTGCTTGTGCTAATCAATGATTAAGGATGAGTTAATTATGTTTACTATCATACACTAAATAGGGTATGGTTGGTCCAAAGTCACACCCAGCGGTTGAGCATCACGCTATTTTGATCTTATAAATTTTTTTGACTTATCCCATTAGTATATGATTAACTTTGTTATTTTTAATCGACAAGTAATGTATTAAGATTTAGACTCTACTTTTTATAATAACTGACGGGTATGAAGTTTTTATTTTAACTTCAAACTCGTCTAGATCTAAAATCTCACGGAAGAACGTCGGTATACGGAAAAATAAAAAAAATTGATGAACATGAGTTGAAAAAAACTAGTTTTAAATTTATTTATATTTTTTTTGAAAGAAATGTCTGATTCTTATTATTAAATCAAGTCATTATACAATACACGAGTGACAGAATTCGGAAAACAACCACTCTCAATCTCACAATAAAAGCCTGAGCTGGACAAAATTGGCATCGAATGTGCGGCCATATTTTTTAATCGATGCATAAAAAACACGAAAAAATTAACATAATGATTAAATAATTGCAAACACTCAGCTAGGACCAGATTCGCCTGCGACTGTATCACCCTCTGTCTAATTATCGGACTCGTTAGGCTGCCCCAAGACTACGCCAAATATAGCTCAGGTTGGAGCCAAGCAGTGATGATAAAAATTTTCCTCCCGAGAAATACCGAGCCTTGAAAACCTCCAACAAATTCGGTTGAGTCAGAAATCTCCATCCTTCGAGTAATGTCATGTTAAATTCCCGAAATCGTAAGTGGTTATGAACTTACTGTTTTGGTGTAAAATATGTATATTTGTCTAAAATTGACTAAAATGCTTTAAATTAATCAGATTGCTATATGGTTTGTGTTAAATTTGTGCAAGTAATCCAAAAAAGACCACTTCAATAATTCAACAAAATTCCTATTTATCACTCAACAAAATCATCCTTCGATTGGCCGCTTCTCACATCTCATCCTAATCATCCAGGCTACACTCCCCTGCGGTTTGCCACACACCCCTCCACTACGACCTCACCATTTCAACGAACCATAACACGCCACGTATTGAACCACCAGTTCATTCCAAAATCAGGAAAAAAAATCCGAGGATATTCTGTAGAGATCCACCACGCGGCACCCTTTGATTGGCCAGTCTGCGACGCCGCAGAGATATATTATATGGTGCGCGCATCGATAAAACTGGACAAAATAAAAATGTCTCCTTTTTCACCGTTCACAGAAGCTTTCTCTTCTCCGTCTTCTTCGTCTCGAATTCGATTTTCTTGGGGAAGGAACGAGTTGAGCTTGTGCTGAATTGGGTTTTGAAGAGGGAGCGATGTGGGGTTTTGGCGGGAGGTGTTATTGGGGGAGGAGGGAGAGAGAGAGAGGTGGCGGGAAAATTGGGGGTGTTGTGGTGGTGTTCGCGTGGTCGTCGAGTGAGGAGAGGCAATTGAGGAGCTTCGTTGAGCTCTACTCGTCTCTGGGGTGGGATTCGATCGTCTGTCACTGCGAATTTCTCAATATGTGAGTTCAGTTTCCATGGGTTCTTTGTGTTTTGGTTCGAGCTTTGCTGGTTCATTGTGGTTTTGGGTTTCTGGGTTTGATTTGATTTCGGGTGTTTTTGTTTTGTGGGTGTTGAAGGGAAATAGATTTTGGAGGGATTTTCGGGTTTTGAGGTTTTGGTGATCTTGTTGGATTGAATTTGCTTAAATTGCTGATATCATGTCCTTTATTTCCTTTTGTTATGGGGATTATAATTGTAGCTTTGGGGTTGTGAAATTTATTGGATTGAAATGTTGGACTTGGAGATGATTAGTGTGAAATATGAAGCAACTATTGGTGGAAAGAATGTGGGGGAAAATCAAAATTGTATTTTTTCCCTTCCTTTTCTCCATGTATTTTGGTGGTAGATTGGTTTCTTTGGTATCCACGGCAGTATGTTTTGTATAATGAAGAGTATAAAGTTTAGGGTGGGTAATTGAGTTTGTAGGTAGCTGCTTTTTGGCTAATTAAGTGGCAGGCCAAAAGTGAGTAGTGTAGTCGCAAAATTGGGTATCTAAATGATTAATTCTGTAAGTGGTTTCATAATGGGGTGGGAAGGGCCATTAGGACCCAATTCATATGTGAGTGGACCAGTGGAGTTTAGATAATGGAATTAAAGCATGTTGGATTATGGGGGAGGATTAGTCATAATGATGGGATGTTATTAGTGCTTCTGAATTATGCTTTGCTATGACCATCTGTTAGTGTGTGTTACTGCTAATGAGTGGCCTGCTCTAGTATTTTGTGTTATATCATATATGTAGATATAACCACTTCAAATTGCGCAAAGTAAGTTGAAGTTCGGGAATTTCTTGGTAGATATTCTCTTAGCTACTTGTAAGAATATATTTTAATGGTGTTTGAGCTTACACTTAAGAGTTATTCGGAGAGCTTCGATCATTCCCTTTTATGCCATTCATACACCACAATGACCTGGGCATCTGTTACCTGTGTAGGTTCTTCCCTGACAAAGCTACAACTCTAGCGTTTGACATTGTCAATGAACTCGTTGAGGTCAGTGTCATGCAAGTTTTCCATCTACAGCAAAGACATATATTAATTAGGGTTCAATCTGCTAATTTAATATTCATTTCTGCTGAAGAAACAGATTGATGATTTACATTCTAGCATTCATGTTTATACGTTTAAAGCTCAATCTTTATTCTCTTGAACTTATAATCTGCTAATTTATTTTTTGATGTACAGGAGCTAAAGATTAAGCCATGCCCTGTAGTCTTTGCATCGTTTTCTGGTGGTCCGAAAGCATGCATGTACAAGGTTCTTCAGGTAGACTCTTCTAAGCTGTGGATACACCATATTATATCCATTTAAATATCAGCATAAATTCTCCTTTTCATGTAGGGAAGCAGTCTATTGATCAATGACTAGGAAACTGAATTACATTGGTTTCACTGAATCACTAATGCAGTTATGTTCTATTGCAGATAATTGAGGGAAAAAGCGATCCACAATTGAATATGGTATGCATCTTCTTTTGTTGCTGATACACTTCTTGTTTATTTTTTCTATGCTTTTGGTGTATCTGATGTCATCTTGCCCAAAGGCGGTTTTTGGGAACTTAGCATACTATGGCTTAATTACTAGGGATGATTGCAGATAGGTACACTTATCGAAACAACTTTTGCACATAGCTACACAAAACTTCTTTTTTAGCTTGGCAGGTCACCTAAAAATTTTATTTATGCATTTTTTCACATAAGTACACAAAAAAATTTGCCTAAATTTGCAACGGTTAGGTGTGCCTAGGTGCAAAAAAATATTTAGGTGACCTGGCTAGTTAGAAAAAAGATAGGTGTACCTATATGCAAAAGTGGTTTCGGCAGGTGTGCCTAGCTGCATTTATCCCTAATTACTACACTAATTTCAACAGTCTAATTGTGCCTTTCCTATAAGATTTGGATAACTCTTTTGCATATCAGAGTGAAAAGGTGTGGCTAATATAGTTTTGTTTAAATGTCTCTTATGATTGATAACTTTGCTACTCAATTATTTTCTTATGTTTTCTTCTTTTTGGTGAAGGATGATTATCGACTGGTCAGGAGCTGTATCTCTGGTCATATTTATGATTCTAGTCCAGTAGATTTTACCATCGATCTGGGCTCCAAATTTATTCTTCACCCTACTGTTCTCAAAATGTCCCAGCCTCCAAGATTAGTGTCATGGATAGCACACAGAATTGCATCTGGTCTCGATGCTCTCTTCCTTAACAGGTTCGAATCACAACGTGCTGAGTATTGGCAGACTCTATACTCCTCGATTGTAAGTACACACGACAGCTGCTTGAAGATCGCACTCCAGTTTATATCATGTTATTGACTTCTATTCTTATGCAGAGCATGGGCGCTCCATATTTATTTTTTTACTCGGAAAATGATGAGCTTGCTCCCTATCAAGTTATATGCAATTTCGCTCAACGACTACAAGATCTCGGAGGTGATGTTAAACTCATCAAGTGCAATGGCTCTCCTCATGCAGGTTTGTTCCTGAACTTGATGAATATGTTTAATCTTGGCTTAATTAAATTTAGGGAAAATTGTAAAAAAGTGGATTTGACCTTTCAATTTTGCAGGAAGTGGATGTGAAGTTGCCACTTTTTTTTGCAAAATGTGTACATTTGTCCAAAAAATGACGAAAATGCCCTTCAAATATTTTTTTGAAAAATCAAAACAAAAAAAATATTTTTTCAACTCGAGTTTGCCGATTTTTATTTCTACTCCGAAGTCAGAACTCATCTAGATTTGAAGCTTCACGGAAGGACATCAATGGCATGTGAGAATAAAAAAACCGATGAACTCGAGTTGAAAAAATACTTTTCAAATTTTAATTTTTTAAAATAATTGATTTCAAGAGCATTTTCGTCATTTTTGGACAAATATACACAATTTGCAAAAAAAATATATGATAAGTTCACAGCCACATTTTGCAAAATTGGAAGAGTTTATGGCGACTTTTTGCAATTTACCCTTACATTTACCTGCTCCTCGAAAGTTATTTTGATCATAGCCGGAAAGTTGTCAAGCTTTAATCATTTCTCATATGATATATGTTTCCACTATTTATTACAGGTCATTTTCAGGTATATCCAGAACACTACAAGGCTGCTGTGACCGAGCTTTTCGGTAAAGCAGCAGTGGTTTATTCCAAGCAAATTCACCTCCACGATGGAGAAAGATTGGGTGCAGATGGAACCCACGAAGAGATCTCCGAGTCAATCTCCAGTCTGAGAGAACAAGCACTTAGCTCCAACCCGAGGTTCCAAGAAGTTGGCCTTGCGCCAAGCGATCATTTATTTATACCCAACTCTTTGGAGTACTACGATGGTAGAGATGTCGGATCCATACACGAAGAGAGCAAGGAAGGTCTGATTCATCTGCCTAGCAGACCGAGCATCAACGCTCACGGCCTTCTCGGTCAAATCCTCTTCGACGTCTGTGTTCCCAAGAACGTCGAAGACTGGGATGTAGGATCGTCAGCTGCGTTCAGCAGACAGCCGTTTGCTTCTGCACGAAGGTACTCGCCTTTTAACCCGATCAAATGCATGCGCCGCTCGAGATTGTGAGATTGGTCACTGAATCGAAATGGTTGTTGCAGAATAAAAGTGGCCCAGGAGATGTGTAAATATTTGCATAATGTTGTTTTGTAGCTGTGAGAATAAAGATTTTTGGCATAGTTAAAACCGGTGAGCTTTTGTTTCAATTCTACCACAAAATGTACAGCTACTTCTCTTTCTAATGTAATTGAATAGTTAAGTTAAGTTCGTTTATATTTTTTTTTACTTGCAGCAAAGTAAAGCAACAAATAACGATCCTAAAATTTACCTGGTTCGGTAACAATACATTGCTTACGTACATAAGTTGCCTAATTAGTGTATTCTTATTGAGAGATCGAAATGCAATCATCAATTCAGTTTGATAGGAAGCACGCTTGTTTAATATTTAATTGTATTATATTTTTAAATTGGGATAATTACACGTAAACACAAATATAAATTACCCATTTTCACATCAATACAAATTTTGAAAAAAACATCATCCGACTATGTTATAAATTAGACACGATATTAACATGATTTGAAGCAAAATCTCTCACTCTCTTCACGCGATGAACAAATGGAACTGATTTTTTTAAAATATCTAAACTACCCTCTTACATTCATTTTCTTCTTCCTTGCCTATGTAAGACAATTTATCATTGGAACCATATAATGAAAACTAATCGAGTCAAATTCAAGTTTGATATATTTTTTCAAGTCGAACTTGAGTTTAAATGTAGAAGTTCGTTTCGGCATGGACTGAATAATTACACCCCAAGAATCGAAGTGGCAATTATAAAAAAAAAATGAACTGTGGTCCATGGAGTAAAGCTCCAAAACATTGGGGTTAATATTGTAAATACTGAAAAAACTGAACATTACAAAATGTTTTCTTAAAATTTTCTTAATACAGGGTCATTTTTGTCATTTTGACCAAAAACTAACACCGTTTGACTTTTGTGAAAAATTGGTAGACTTCAGGGACATGTCAGAACGCATTAGTGAAACGAGTGAGGTAAGTGAAAATCGCGTACACTACGAGGGAGGTAAGTGACATTTTCCCAATTTTCTAATAAACTAGTTTTTATTTCTACACTTACAAATCAACTAAGTCATGATGTGTGAGTTTAAAATTAGGGTTAATTGTGGATGCCTACTTGTATAAATTGACCACTAATAACAAGATGCAAACTAAATTTTTTTTGACACATGACTTAAATATTGATTATCCACTCCACCACGTTATCACAATGCTAACTTTCTTTCAAAATGACAATTCACCCTTATCATATATTTAAATCACTCCAAATTCGGCCACTAAACTTTGAAAATTTCGGAAGTCTCGAAATTCTTCTAGATCTAACCCCAATTCCTCCGGATTTTAAATTTTAATTATGAAAAAAGATAAATAAAAAAACTCTTTAATACCTTTGAAATTTTCAAACCACTGAATTTGGGAGATATGAAACCAGAAATGAGAGAGGGGAGGAGAAAGAGAGTAAAATGATATGTTTTGAAAATTTAAAAGACACAAATTAAATTTTAGGCCACATGTAAATTTTTTTTAAAAAACTTTACATAACCTATATGAGAAAGTGAATTCTTAAAATATACATATCTGTAATTATTTCAACTAAAAAATCCCCAATTGAACTGAACCTAACACAATAAGGGGAGCAAAATCAAATTAATCTATTAGATAAAATTGTACAACACTTTGCTATGGACTATTATGGAGGTGTAGGGCTCTATCACTGTGAGAAGAGCGATGAGTAGTGTAGAGATTCAAGAAGATGACAAAAATGTAATTTCACATACTATTTTGAAAGTAATGAACTTTTAAACTTTTTATATACAAATTATGTTAAATTTAACAGATATGAATAATTGAATATAATGGTCTGTGATTGTCCCTAAAATCAAGTGCATACAAATACAAGAAAATGTTACCATAAAAAAGATCATTCATCCCAAAATTGAAAATTTGAATTTAAACAATATTTTACACTCTCATTATTTATATAATAAAGGGATAATGACATTACACCTATCTATAGCGAAATGACACTTTCATACCCTAACTACTTTTCTTTCTTTTTAGTACTCTGACAATTTTTTTGTGACAACCTATACTAAAATACCCTTGGTTACAAAAATCAGAATAGAATTGATCCAATAGAATGGTTCAAATTTAATTTTAGATTTGGGGGTATAATTGTAATTGCATCTTAAATATAAACCAAATTGAAGTAGAGATAAACAAAATTTAACCAATTAAATTTATGGTTTCTTAAACCAATGGTAGTTTAAGTATTTTAGGCATTTTAGAAGTATGTTGTCACAAAAAAAAAAATTGTCAGAGTATCGAAAAAGAAAAAAATATATTTAGAATATGAAAGTGTGATTTTCCTATAGTTAAATGTAACAAAGTGTCATTATCCCTGCAATAAACATTCATTTCAAAAGAAACAATTCCACAATAACCAATTACATACAAGCTTTGAGGTACATTTATCACCAGCGGTGACCCAATCACTACCCAATCACAGTCAGTGAGTGTCCAACGGTCGACTTCTGGAAAAAGGACTTAGGGTTTAAATACACTTCTTCTTCTTCTTCTTCTTCTTCTTCCTCTGATTCAATTCAATTCAACCGCCAACATCTCTAGATCTGCATTTTCTCTGGTTTCACAGAAACCCATTTAGCCCAAAGCGTTGATAAACCCGTTTGGGTGCTGAGAAAATGGTGATGCCCAAGAAGCTGACCTATGAGGAGTGTCGCCGCCAGAGGCTGGAGGAGAACAAGCAGAGGATGGAAGCTCTCAATCTCCCTCTCCTTTCTCAATCCCTCCGAAGATCTCAAACCCCCAAGTCGTCTCCGGTACTTTTCATCACTAATCACTCCCTTTTTCGAGTATCATGTGAAAAAAGAAGCTCATTTTTTGGTTTCTGTGATCAATCGATCTTCAGATGAAGAGGGTCAAGCCTCGCACGGTCACGAAGGAGCTGGTGATGGTCAGGAGGTCAAGCCGCCTCGCGAATTCCCCTTCCACGGTTTACAAAGAAGTGAGTCAGATCTTCAGCTTCTGTGTAAAAGTTGGTTCTTGTACATTTCTAAATCTGATAGGCGTGAATGTTGTTTTTCTTCTTCTGGCAGATTGTAGTTGATCGTGTGGAGATACCCAGAAGGTATATTTGTTTTTCTTGCCGTTTATGGGTTTAATCATGGCATAAAGATGTTATTTTTTATTTGGGTATTTTGGTGCTTTTATGGGGTTTGTAGGATTTCTGGTCCGAAGCATAGGGATTTGTCGAACCGGGTTTATGCATCTGAGGAAGAGAGGGACGATGCTATAGAAAGAGCCGAAAAATTACTCTCAACTCTTGAGGATGATCATCCTCATTTCATTAGGCCCATGCTGCCATCTCATGTCTCTGGTTGCTTCTGGCTGGTAATGGTTTTTGGTTATGTACTCGTATCGTTGTGTTTCATTTCTCCTGCATTAGGCCTTTACTAGTTAAGTTTGGTTTTACCCCATTTGGGTATTTTGTGATAACATAAGTGTTAGCAATGATAACGAGTTAATTGGATTATGCATTTACAAGTTAGGATTTGTTTCGTCACTTGGTTGCATTGTGCTTTACTAGTTAGGATTTGGTTTTGCTGTTTGGGTAATTTGTGATAGCATCAGTGTTCACAACAATGATAATGACTTGATTGGATTAAACTTTTACTAGTTAAGATTTGTTTTGTCATTTGGTTTAGCCGTTTGGGGAATTTCGTGACAGCATCAGATGATGACTTAATTGAATTATGCCTTTACCAGTTAGGATTTGTTTCGTCACTTGGTTTACCTGTCAGGGAATTTTGTGATGACATCAACGTTGGCAATGATAATGACTTAATCGGATGGATTCTGATGTGCAGGGACTTCCGGTCAGTTTCTGCAGAAGTAGTCTTCCAAAGCGCGATGAAGTTTTCACCTTGGTCGATGAAGATGGCAACGCGTCTCCAACTGTATACTTGGCCAGAAAGTCAGGACTTAGCGGTGGATGGAAAGGGTTTGCTGTTGCTCATGAATTAGCTGATGGGGATGCTCTAATTTTTCAGTTAGTCAATCCGACAACTTTCAAGGTGCTTTTCAGTTTTGCTGTGATAGTCTGCAATTAAAGTTAATATTGCTGTCCATACATGTTTTCATTGGAACACACTTTCTAGATTTACCTTCAGGATGGTTTGGCTCTTATCCTCACACAACTGTAATTTTTCCTTTCGACTCTTGACCCTTCTGAGATTTTTGTTTTAGTATTGTGTGACAGAATTGGTTGCATATTGAATTTGTCTCTCCAGGTGTACATTACAAGGGTGAACAGATCCGAGAAGATTAACGACAATTAACAAGCTCTTACAAGCACGCTTCTACACATAGGTAACTATTATCTGATATTTAGTTGTAAAAGTTTGATTAGTGAGTCTGTAGCATGCATATGCTAAAACAATTTTCATTGTCTTTCTTGTCTTTCTCATTATTATTCATCTAGATTATTTCTATTTCTTATACAAATGATATACTCTAGTTGCAATTAACATTGTATTAAAACATTAACGATCCTTAATTACACTTTCATGTTCTTTAGCTTTGCCCACTTGTTAGTTTATGATTCTAATGAGTGGAAGGTGCCTTACTATCTTCATTTTAATTCACTTCTACATTCGTTTCCGAGTGAAACTCAATCTGATTCATCCCAGTGGGATGAGCGTTTGCTCACAAGCAAAGCTTGTCTAAAATGGTGCAAATCCTGACCAAGAGGACTTGGGTTCCATCCAACTCGGAATTTGAGTATGTTTGATGCGGGACCATCAAACTTAGTTTTCAATACATGTTTTCTCGCATTTTGGTCATATTCGAGTCTGTCACAAGTGTATTAGTGTTTTGTGCTGCAGATATGAGTAATAACGGGTTAACCATCCACCCTTGAGCATGACTAGCATCATTTGATGTAAATACATCTCGCTCTCCTTCCTTTGCCTTGTTGTTGAGAAGATGCTTATTAAATTTAACGTATACCAACTTGTTTACTCTTGTTGATTTTATTTTATTTCTTTCTTGGTGTGCCCTAATGCACGGGGTAAGGCAAGACCATTTCTTATACAAGATTTCACAATTTTGCTTCGCAGCCAATTCAAACTGCTAACCATGTGTCTTGCTTGTGAATATTTCGTATCTGGCTTTTTAGTTCAACTTTTTCTCAGTATTTTAATGCTTGACGAGTAAAATACTCAAACAGCAAGATTTTCATATAATGCTTGTGTATGAAAATTTGTGTTCAACTGGGTTTGGGAATTTTTGGGAGCTACAAATCAAGCGTAAATGCGGGATTTTACGGCCCCCAAAAAGGGTACGAATATCAAACCATGACTTGCCAAGCGTAAATGCGCTCGAATTACTATGACTTGCCAAAAAGTTACTACTCGATTAGCGAGTTTTTTCGTTTCATTCGCGTATGAAATTGGTGCGTTCGACCAGGTTGAGATTTTTGGGGGAATGACCCGTGAGAACAACTCT
Source organism: Geranium incanum (assembly GCA_036897385.1). Classification (NCBI taxonomy): domain Eukaryota; kingdom Viridiplantae; phylum Streptophyta; class Magnoliopsida; order Geraniales; family Geraniaceae; genus Geranium; species Geranium incanum. Next base: position 1,078 of record JAYMTQ010000562.1, on the reverse strand, counting down.
TTTGGGGATTTACAAACAAATATTTTTTTACACTTCTTGCACAAATCTTTTCTAGCCAATCTCTCCCCTTTAAAAGACTCGGATTTTTCTATATAAACATTTTTTCCTTTTCTTTTTACCTTTTGGTTTGCTTTTTTTTTTCTTTTTCCCCGTTCTCCACTTTTCCGGCTTCACCATTCTAGCCTCACTCTGCCTGAGTCCATGTGCTCTCTCGTGTGTGATTTCAAATTAAAATAGCACACAAATTTTTCATACTTTTGACAAATCATAATCTTCATTATTAAACTTCCACAGTTAAACCATATTTCAACAATGACAAGCTACACATTTCACCATTGACACAATTCCAAAAGTTATTCTGTGAATCTTAGCATGCAATGGGATCTCAAATGGCAATTACTCAATAAATAAGCTACTATAGCTTTTAGAAAAAACAATCATCAAGCTCACAAGTAATGCACAAGAACTTAAGTCCTATTACGCACAAGCTAAGGCATACAAATCAAACAAAAATCTTACCTAGCATGTGTATATATACATGGCAAGGCAAGTTTCTCATAAAAAAAATCAAAGATAAAAGGGATCTGTACATTGTGAGGAGCCGTGGCGTGGACTCTCTGCAGGAGTGGGCAACAACACCTCCGCATGGACTAAATTATCTCCGTAATATGTGGACTGGAGTGCCGCGTGGAGAGTACGCCAAAGGAGTTGTGGAGCCATGCGATGGTGCAGCTGGATAATACTGAGGTGGAGGTGTTGTATAGTAAGCGGTAGGCGGTGGATGAGTGGGTTGAGAGTTGTACCAAGGGTGATAAAGTCGTGCCTCCCAAAAGGATTGGCTTGGGGAAATGATCGGGATGTCGGGAATTTTTGCGGGATCTAAGTTAATTGCATTTGTCGGAACTTAAAATCATGACCAACACAATCTCAAAATAGCAATATAAAAAACTCAAGTTCATCTCTCATGAACAACACAATATCCAAAATAGCAATATCCTCAAATCAACACATCAATATCCAAATCTCCAATCTAAGCTATGAATCTAAGCAAAACCAAGTAGAAATCACAATACACACT
>JAYMTQ010000561.1:0-17077 GCA_036897385.1 Geranium incanum | reverse complement strand
TACAATACAGGCAGTTTAAGCATATGATTACTAAGTCATAAAAAAGTTATTTTTCTACCATTTGTAAATTGTAATAAGAAAGTTTCATGAATTCGACAAAATGTACAGTTCTGAGGAATCTATAAGAAATTATTCTAAATATGTGGAAAAATAGATCATATTACCATCTTTAAATAGTTAATGTACCTCTTCATCTATTTCTGGTTGACCTTCAAAACGTAAAAGGACGGGCAAGATATATGATTCGTCGTTCTGGAGCCAACAAAACAATAATGAGAGGAGGTTAGAATACAGGCGCAAATGAGAGGATAGCATAAAAAATAAATTAAATTTACATAATATACTTGTAACCTAGAGGAGGTAATAATCCATCAATGCGGAAATTAGAATACTACTAGTGCTACACATGTAAGAATTTCGATTCAAGAATAAATGTATGTATTCGTTCTTTGTTATTTTAAATCTAGACATACCATATCTTTAGTTTCTACGTCGAGGTAAGGAGCAAGTTCTTCAGCTGTAACAACACCTCCATTAGAAGTTATGTACTTTCCGATCTGCAGACACAACTCATCATTAGTTACCCTGCAACTCTACGAGTTGTTTGCACAAGAATCACAGGAGCTAAGTTATGAGCTCCAAAGATAAAGATAAATAATAAGGGATAATAACCTCTATTGTTTTGTAGTTTTTTATTACTATCAATCTATCACATAAATATCTCTCCTCGCAAAGCACTCATCTAAATGAAGCAAGTAGAGAACAACTATTCCTTTCTCGCATCATCTAACTTATAATTATTTCTAAATCTAATTCTTTGGTTAAAGTAACACTGGAAAACAAATAAATCGAAATCCAACTATCATAGCAATATTTTACTTTGAATTATTAGCTAAAATAGTGTAATGCAATACAAGCAGCCCTGGATCCTCACAAAGCTTATATATAGGAATACGGTTCCACCTAAATGTGAAAATGATATTCACATTTTATCAGTAATCCAATGCAAAAAGATATAGATTTTCAATTAATGAATTTTAATCGAATTCAGACGGGCGATCACATGGGAACAAACAAGTGTAAGCTGGGAAGGTTTACTAATATAAAAAGGTTCTAAAAATATATCCCGCGAACAAAACTAAAATGTTGGGAGCAACGGACCACTGAATCCAGTGCTCGAATATTACCAACTTCCACCTCTCTTCTTCAATTCCTTGATTTGGATCGCCATCCCCAAATACAAATGAGAAAATCTGCAAGATAGCCATGCATCAGATGAAGAATTAAGCAAGCAAAACACGCTATATAACTCGGTTTTCCACATACAGATTCAATGAAATTCATTCCCCCGTCATTCTTTTGTTTACGTTGCCTCCTGTAATGATATGGATCCCAGTACCTTCATGAAATAAAATTATGTTGAGAGTGAGACTATTAGAAATATTACCAAAATTGAGGCTTGACAAGAGGATTATACTAGATGAGTTCACTATGAAAAAGCTCAAAAGTGCATGCACACAAACTCGAGGTGCAATTAAGTTGGCATTGAACTATCAATGTTTTTCAGTTGGCGGGTCTGGAAAAGGCATTTCATCTTTAGATCACATTGCAATTATAAATAAAGCATAGTGACAAGACGCGATGAAATCCATTAGGCACTAACCCTCGGCGCTCATAAGATGAGCGATCACGTGAAGCATAAACATATATAATAGGATTTATGTAAAAAGAAGAAGATATACTTCAAAAGTTATTACCAGATTAGGTCAAGAGGATTGATATAAAAATTGAAACCCGAACCATACGATCTGCCACGCCTTCCTCTATTATCGTCCTCACTGTCACCAAAACAAACATCCAAAGTCAACATCTAAAGTAAACAGTCATATCAAGGACTTCAGAAATCATACAACAGATACCTTCTGCTTGATGAAACAAGGGCAATAATCGTAGTGTAGACAATAACAATCGATGCAATCAGTGCAGTCCCAAAGGAAACTCTCATTACGTACTCAGCAGCGACCTATCAAAAGATGGCGTGCATCAATCAAGGGATAAAACAAAGGATGACAAACACATAAAGGGACACATATCCTTACCATTCCCTTTCCAAGAAGGGGTTCCAATTTGATCCTAAATGACTTTGCAGCAAGTTTGGACCGATAATCCTTTGGAAACACATACAGAACATCCCCCTCGTCTGAAACCTGTTAAGACCATCTTGAAAACAATTGCATTCACGAAATCAAGAACTTCAAAGAGCCCAACTATAGAACTGCAAAGCATACATACAACTAACGTGTGCATACTTTTCCCTTCCTAGACACAAAGATTATTGATTCTAGTTACTATAGCAGAGCCTCAACTTACTACAACCCGAACATTCAATTTCCAAAAAATCGTTCATAACCCAATTGCACGTCTACCATGTAGAAATGTATGGAAGTGATAAGATAGTACCCGTTAAGACTGTCTTGTAAGCAAATACATTCACAAAATCAAGAACTTAAAAGAGCCGATCCATAGAATTACAGAGCATACATATACAACCAACATGCACATACTTTCCTTCCTATACACAAAAACTACTGATTCTAGTTACTGTAAGCCTCAACTTACTACAACCAAAGTACTCAGTTTCCTAAAAGATCATTCAAAACCCAATTGCACATATTCATGTGGATATGCATAGAAGTGATAAAAAGTGCCTATTAAGACCATCTAGAAAGCAATCACATTCAAATCAGTAACTTCAAAGAGCCCATCCATAGAATTACAGAGTATCCACATATTTCTCTATTTTCCTAAACACAAAGACTATTGACTCCAATTACTATAGTCTATAGCAAAGCAGCAACTCACTACACCCAAAATACTCAATTTCCAAAAATATCGTTCAAAACCCAATTACACATATGCATATAGAAACTTATAGAAGTGATAATAAAATACCCATTAAGATCATTTTTAAAGAAATTGCATTCAAATCAATAACTTCACAAATCTCATCCATGGAATTACAGAGCATACATACATACATACATACAACTAAGTGACTAACATGCACATACTTCTCTATTCATAAACACAAAGCAACCAAAATACTCAATTTCAAAAAAGACCATTCACAGCCCAATCAGAAATGTACAGAACTGATCAGAAAGTACCTCCAAGAACCCATCCGTATCAGCAGCCAGAGCCTGCAACGCCTTCTGAGCCTCGCTCACGTTGAGCCCAGCTCTGCTCGCCACGTCTCCGACGGTGACCCTCCCTCCGGCGGCGTCGATCGCATCCGAGGCTCTCTTCCTCACGTCGCTCGGCAGCTTGTCGCTCTCCACGGCGCCTCCGGGCCTGATTCCGGCGGCCAGGTCGATTCCGGCGGCTCCGACCACCGGAATCGAAACCCTAGAGCTCCCATTTCTGGTTCTGGATAAGCTCCTGTGGAGAGGGGGTGTTTGTATAGCGGGAAAATAGTTGGGGAATCTGGGGGAGAAATTGGAGCGAGTGGAGAGGCGGAACTTGGGTGAGAGAGCGAGGCACGTGGAGATTGCCGCCATTTGGTTTCTTCTGCAACTATCTTCTCCTTCGTCGTTGAGGATTGAAGGTTTTGAGATAGTTTACGCCATGGAAGAGAGAGAGAGATGTGGAAAATGGAAATATCTGTTGGCTTGGCTATGGCTATTGGGTGTGTGGCTCAGATTTGGCGCTACTGGAGAATGAACGGTGACGATATGAGTTACGTGTTTTGGGTTTGCTCCGGTCCTATTATGGGTCTCGTCCCCATTATTTCAATTTTATCTCGATATTAATAGAAATATTTTAAATATAATTTCTCATTTTTCATTCACATACATTATCGAATAAGAAAATTCTAATTTCTATGGACAACGAAATATGTCAAATTCGGTATCTCTAATTTTACAAGGAAAGGACGTATGGCAGTAGGATTCTTCACAATTAGTTTAAATTTATTTGGTTTTGAACCGATCAAATCAGTTTTATAAAAAACCAAAAATTGAAATCGAATGAAAAGAATTCGATTTAATGTTAATTTTTGATTTGATTCGGTTTGTTTTATTATGAACCGAATTACATGAATTTCTTACATTTTACCATTTTGATTTATCGATTTTCGATTGAATTTTCTTTGAATGAGTTTCGATGAGATTTTCACATTTTGACTTATTAGTTGTTGGCCCAATATTTGTAGGCTCAATTGATAAGAATCAATGACTTAAAATGAGTTACGTGTCCAAATCAATCGATTTTTGGTTTGATTCGGTTTCTTATCGATTATTATTTGTAAACCAAAATCAAATCGATATAATTTCGGTTCAGTATGGACACCCTTACACATAATGATGAACTTTTTAAACCCGCAACTGTTCTCGAATTGGGAACCAAATAGGATTTAGAATTGAAAAAATGAAATCGTGGTCAATTATTCAATTTTGGTTATGAACTTGAGAGAATAATTCAATTTCAGTTTGATTCTAGTTCTCTAAATATAGAATCGTCAATTATCGATAAAAACCAGACTGGTTCGTATCGTCTATGTCCATCCCTTGTCCACTCATGTATGCTAGTTATTTTTTGTTGTTATTTTGATTGCAAATTTTATATTTTAATTGAGTTGTAATAGTTAAATTTTAACATTCAATTTTCGTTAGTATTTTTTACAATTGCAAGTTAAATGTATATGACTATAAATCATGATCGAATTCGACCAATAAATCAACCATAAATTAAAATAATTAATTAATTTCAATTGCGTAGAATCAAAAATCGATCTGGAGAATCATGGCATAGTCAATTATTTCCTCACATAATTATTTCAGGTATAATTCAAATAATTAGGGAACCGAACCAACTGGTTTCAAAACTGTACCCTCCCGTAATCTCAAAACTCATCTTATTATTATTTTTGTGAAAAAGACAAATATTCTAAACCCAACAAAAATTTATGTCCCTAATTTTATCGAATGAAAACAAAAGGTTGAATATTAATCTGTAAATACCCTTCTCAATAAATATCATATGTTTCGTATATTTAAATTTGGCGAGAATTGAATATGACGTTTTCAATAGAGAAAAGTTATGGAATTTGTACCATAACTTTAAAAAATCTCGATTGGATTTAAGACATTGAATTTTCTTTGATTCGGGATATTTTGTCATTCTTTCGAAATAGAGATGACAATGGATCATATATAAAGTGTGCATGATTATATATATGTACCCGTACTTGCTCACTTGAGCGAATATTCATAACCAATCATTTATCAAATATTCAATCAGTTCAATACATGTAAATACAATCATATCCACATTCGTAAGCACAAGTAACAAGCATATGCATGGAAATTGGAGTTAAGAGAAAGATAAATAAACAAATCGTAACCAAAGATAATATTTGGTTCCATTCGGTTCAAATCGATAACCGATCGAGCCTGTCAGTTCGGTTTGACAAACCGACCAAAATTTTACAGTTTGGTTTTGGTTTGTTTTTTTCCAAAACCGAATTGGTTCGATTTTTGAACCGTTAACACCCCTATACAGGTACACTCGTACTCGACTTATATTTGTGAAAATATTCATATTCATAATTGCTCGTTTTCGGGTATATCTGTTCCGATCAAGTAAGATACATCGGATATCCATCGGGTTCAGATCCTCTTGCCATACCTACTTCGGAAGAACAAGAGAATAATTTTGTGAAATGACAAATCTACCCTCTAATATTAGATCAAATTTTTATCATTTAAATAATGAAAAAAATGTTTTGTAGTGAGAAAAGCAACAGAGTAAGTGTAGCCAAACGAACCCTAAAGGCAAAATCTTCACTTTAGAGGCTTTCAGTTTGCTCTATTTGCTTCTTCTCCACAGCAACACCACAAGCAAGATGAGAATTGGGAACCTCCGTGCCTCTCCGGCTTCGATCGGTGGAGCTCTGAGCTCCTCTGCCAATGGCGGAGACATGCAGAGACTCTACAGAGCCGCGCCTTCTTTTTTGTCGGTCTCGAGTAAGCTAGATTCTTCTTCTACCTCAGTTTCAGCTCGTTTCGCTTCAGATTTCTCAGTTCCTGTGATTGACCGAGATTTGATTTTCTGCTTCTGGGATTGTTTATGGCAGAATCGCGCGCAATTTCTGTTAAGTGTGCAGTTTCTTTCCGCCCCTGCATCGACATACACAAGGCATGAGAATGCGACCATGAATTTCTTAAATTTTGATTTCTTTATCAGTAATTATGTTTTCAATTACTTGTAGCTCAATCATTTTGATAGTCATTCTAGCCAATTGGATGGAAAAACAGTGAAGTAACATGCTATGTTGATGGTCTGGGTTTTGGGCTTTTAGTTTTTTGATATGAGACCCATTTGCAGAAATGATAAAACTGTAGTTTCGTAGGAGCTGTGATTGTTTCGGGTACACTTGTGGCTATCAACGATTGAATATCATGGAAATATATTATGGTGAACCTATGTTTGGTTAATCGAACTTTACTCTAGATCAGCAATGCTTGTCAAATTCGATTGTCTTATAAAATAAGAGCATATATTTTTCACCTACTTTTCACTTTTAATCTTTTTACCGTATTTCAAATTTTGCTACATAATGTATGGTGCGATGCTGCTACGCATTTGCATTGCCTTATTGTGGTACAAAAGATTTGAACACGTATCTCAACTAATAAAACTTTGTTAATGGATCATTTGATGGCTGAGAGACAACCCGATACATGTTATCATTTTGTGGCTAAAGAGTTGAATGGCATGGCTAGTAGAGGAGAAGAACCTTATCTATTTACATGACATTTTAGTTAAACTACTATATTGCAGATTTATGTGAGGATGGAATTGGTGAAGTTGTATATTTTCTTCTAATATTGAAATATGAGTCAGGGTAAAGTGAAACAAATTGTGGGATCAACCCTTCGAGATTCAAAAGAAGAGGGATCGACTCTTGTAACTAACTTCGAGTCAGATAAGTCTGCGGCAGAATTCGCAAATCTCTACAAAGAAGATGGATTGGAAGGTGGACACGTGATCATGCTTGGAGCAGATCCCTTAAGCAAAGCTGCTGCACTCGAAGCATTGCACGCCTATCCTGGTATGCTATTATAACCTTCATAAGTGAAATGTAGTGTTTGCTTCATCATTTTCTGATGCTGCTAATCAAGATAAATTTGATAATACGATCCGCTTGTGAACTGTGCTTGATGCTAGCCCAAATATATATTTTGATTATCAGTGTTGACTCTCTAGTATAGATTGGTGGTGGAAATTTAGATGTGATATTGTGAAGTAAATCAGCACTTTCAGACTCTTTTTTCTTTCAATTTTTTTTTGGAGTTTGCTTGCAAGATGGATGCTACAACTTTGATCTCTATGGTTGATGATTTGCTTAAAACTTACAGATTTTTCCTCTGTTGAACTTATGGCGAGGACTCGTCAAATCTAGGTGGGTTGCAAATGGGAGGTGGAATCAATTCAGAGAATGCTACGAGTTACATAGAGGAAGGAGCCAGCCATGTCATTGTCACATCAGTACGACCCTTTCCTTTTTACTATTTCTGCATTTATGTCTGTACACAATAGTACACCCAAAACAAAAAACATAAATAGTATTGCGTGCATGAGGTTTTCGTCAAAGAAACAGGAAGTTAAGGATGTACCGTGATTATCTTGCTCCATTGTGAAATATTTTTCCCATACTAATGTGATTCTGGGTTGATATAATACTTTGTTGGATTAATTGTTCATCACTAAAATGCTTAATATGCTTCTTCTATGTTCCCATACACAGTATGTATTCAACAATGGACAAATGGACCTTGAGAGGCTTAAGGATCTAGTCCATGTTGTTGGGAAACAGAGGCTTGTATTGGATCTTAGCTGTAGAAAGAAGGTAACATCTTAATAACAATTTATCTCACTTGAATTCTGGTCCTGTTAACATGCATGCAAGGTTTAAAATTGAACTAATGATGAAATCTTCCTTTCGGGCCCATTTATCGTCCTTTTTCAAAAAGTTTAACTGCCATATTTGTTTGTTTGGCCTCAATACTCCAATTTGATTTACAGGAAGGTAAATATGCAATTGTCACTGATAGATGGCAGAAGTTCAGTGATGTGTATCTCGATAAGGAAGTATTAGACTTTCTTGCAAACTACGCAGACGAGTTTCTAGTCCATGGGGTTGATGTTGAAGGGAAAAAGTAAGTCTTTAGTGTAAGCGTTTACTTTCCCATTATCACACTTCACACATTGTGCATAAATAAAATTTACTTAAACGAGCTGGTTTTGAACTGTTTGGTTATTGCAGGCTGGGAATAGATGAAGAGCTCGTGGCATTGCTCGGTAGTCACTCTCCTGTAAGTATTTTCTCTACTGCAATGCGATTATGTTTTTTCTTTTCTTTAGTTCATATAGTTATCACATTTTTCTTTAGTTTATAACTTTATATAGAACATGGCTTTGAATGCATTGTTTTTTCTCCGCCTTTTGGAAATTGTTGAAAAATGACGAGAACACTGAAAAGCCAGCGATAACTTGACGATTATGCTCTACTATACATGTTATGAATAAGCAGCATATTCTCGGGTTAGTAATGCATTAGATTGTTTTGGTGCCAGATTCCCGTGACCTATGCAGGAGGCGTTACGGTGATGTCCGACTTGGAGAGGATAAAAGTAGCCGGAATGGGGCGCGTGGATGTGACTGTTGGTAGCGCATTGGACATTTTCGGGGGAAACCTCGCCTACAAGGACGTGGTCTCTTGGCATGCTCAGCAAGAGGCTTTGATGGTTTAGGCCCTTTGAATCATCGATCATGGGCAGTTTTTTTCTGTTAGGTTCTGATGAATTTTTTCTGAAAGTTCAGAGCAAGTGATTTGCATAAGATGTTGTATCTTTTAGCAGATAATTGATGTGGAGTTCTTGTTGAGTTGTAATGAATAAAAAGGACAGTATATTTACAAGTTTATCGATTTTGAATATGCCATAACAGAAATATTAGAAAGTACAGGGTTATTATTGCAAATACTCACAATTTGAAGTAGACTCGGACTGTTCACGGTTCAGTTTTTATAAATAGAAACCGAATCGATAGAGTTTCGATTCTGTTCACTTTTGAACCGAATCAAATGAATATTTTTTGTTTAGATTTTTTTTGGATCAAATCAGGTCGGTTTAATCGGTTTTGTTATTTTTGGGCAACCTATTTCAAGCGCCTAAATTATGAATACTCACAGTTAGAGGATAAATACTAAAATATTTATTCATCAAATCTATAAATACATTATGAATTTTATTTATCATCCTAAGTTTTGAGTGAATCATATTTCAATGTTGCGATTTAAATTATTTTTTTTAAATATAAAAATAATACATCTTTTTTTATGATAGAAGGAAAAATTATGTAATTTTTTTTAAAAAACAAAATTTTATGATCGTGGTCATTGTAAAATTGATTTATAAGCTGAGGAATTCAAAGTGGAAATCTGATAAATCACCTTTGATAATAAGATCAATTCAAAGTGTTAAAATTGCAAACACTCACAATTACCCAAAATCTGGGAGATATAAATACCCTAGAAAATCAGTAACCGCGGCACTGGTATCGTGACCACCAAGCCACAACCACACTCTCCACTGCAACTGAAATCGAAACCCTAGCCCAGGAACCTGGAAATGCTTCCTTCAAGCTCTCGACGATTGCTCAATCTTCGCTCAAAACCTTCATCCACAGATCAATCTCCATTGCAGCCAAATCCATGGCCACCGGAGAAACAACCTTGGCTCAGCCGCGGAGAAGAACCGTATCCGGACTCGAAGCTCGGATCTCGCTCGTCTTCAGAGAAGTAATTGTTCTCTCCGATTATCTATCGTACATTGAGTTTCTGGATCCTCTATTGTCACTGCTAATTTGAAGATTTCGTGTATTTTTATTTCCAATCCTGATTTGATTTCTGTTTTGTTCGATTTAGTGGCTGAGAGTGCGATTGAAGCTCGGATCTCGCTCGTCTTCATCAAAGAAATTGTTCTCTCCGATTATCTCTCATCAAAGTAATTGTTCTCTCCGATTATCTCTCGTGCATTGGATTTCTGGAGGCTCTATTGTCATTACGGATTTGTGGATTTCATGTAATTTTTCCAATCCTGATTTGATTTCAGATTTGGTGGATTTAGAGGCTGAGAGTGCTATTGAATCTCGGATCTCGCTCGTCTTCATCAAAGTAATTGTTCTCTCCGATCATCTCTCTTGCATTTCATTTCCGGAAGCTCTATCGTCACTACTGATTTGAAGATTTCGTGTAAATGTTTCAATCCTGATTTGATTTCAGATCTGGTGGATTTAGCGAGTGAGGCTGCTAATTAGGGGTTCTCTACAACTGTAGGAAGCTAAAAATTGGAGGAAGATTTGATGTCGATTGTCAGGTAATGGTTTCATTTTGGTTTGCCTATTGATTGTTGAATTTTGTTGGAGTTTGGTGGATGTGCTTTGAAATTAGGGTATGAATGAGTGTTCTTATGGTATTATTTAGTTATGGATCTTGCAATAGTTAGATTCAAGGTCTTTAGCAGGACAGACCAGTGAGACGAGAAATCAGGGAACAGAATATTAAGAAAATGATTAGCTAGCAACAATTGTATGCCACATTCTAAAAATCTCTGACCAGTCCGATTAAACCCTTGTTAGTTCGATTATTCCGATCAGTTTCCAATTAATCCCGATTACTCCCTAGAAGCCCTATCCATCTGACTAGCGCCTAACATTTTTATAAAATTGTGTGTGCTAGAGGTGTCAATACTCCTCCTGTTTATACTGAACTGGTTTTTGAATCTATAAAAGAAAATTCATGTGCAGGAACTGGTGTTTTTAGCAAGGTGTTTGTATGAAAGGGACACTAGAAATACCAGTTTTGAGTGTGAATTATATCCCAGAATGGACTCTACTGCAATGGTCTCATCTCAACTATTGGTACCCTTGTCAATCACTACTGCTTGAAGTGGTCATGTCTTCAGATAGTGGAGTATGAACACTTGACCCCTTATGGAAGGATCCATAAGGACCTACTCTTGCCTCCTAATACACATTTTAAGGATTATTATTTTGGTCTTTAATAAAGCTAAAATATGGATGGTTAGTACCTTAACTTGGATCGTAATATTTACTTTAGATTAATGCATACGCGATACTGTTTGTGTTTGCACTGTCTTTTTTGCGCATCCATGCTTTATCTTCCAAATTATAACAAACCCAATTTGTTGCAAATAGTTTACAGAGGGGTAGCCTTTATTTGCACTTTGTTGTAATTGAGAGTAATCAAACTTATTGGAGGATACTGTTTAAGTGGGCCTTCCTTGAACTCAGGCCTCTCAAAGTTGTAAACCAACTTCTTAAAAATTCAATTAATCTGTTGTTGCTTGTTCTATTAGGAAGATGGTAAGATAATAAGTTTGCAGTATGCCCATCTGGGGTACAATCTGGTAAACTTCAAACACAAGTAGGGTCAATTGGTAAAGAGCATACTTCTAAATAAGTGAAGGATGTATTGAGTTCAAATTGTGTGGTACATACAAATGACTGATAAAAAACTCCCAGGTCATTCCAATAGTAGATTTGTCTAAGATAAAAACCTACAGCCAATATGTCCAGTACTTGACATATGGTGGACTTATCCCATTACTGAATTCTGTGGTAGCTAGTCAAATTGTTATTATTTATAGCACCATTACCAACCTTGCCATCACAGTGGAAGCAATGGCAGACCACTAGTAACCAATATGATATGTAGATGTGAAAGGAAACCATGTATTATTTTTATTATTTCTGTTGGAAGATGCTGAGATCAGGCCACTAAAAAAATCTGCATTAACAAATGAACTTGCACGTATTGCAAATCTCTTGCCAGTATGGCCTTTTGACTTGATGATCTGATCATGCTATGAGTTTGCCTTTCTGATTGCCTTTACTTTCTATCTATGAATCGGTGAAACAGAAATACAAAACATACTGGTATCTTTCAAGTTGTGTTTATGCTTCATCCTTCGAATGCATTGTTTATACCTTCGATTAAACATCACAGTCTAGATTGTGTAGTTGACCATGAACTTATTATTTTGGTTTTGCATATATTCTTCCTTCATCTTGGCTATACTGGCTAAAATTATTCGATAAAACAAGTGAAAAGTTGAAGAGGATGCACCCAAAGCTTTCCCTGATTAATTTATACATATATATTTCAGCACTTGGAAAAGAGAAAAAACTATCCTTCTAATATTTTCATGACCACACTATACCTTTGTGTTATCAAGAGAAGAAAATAGTATATCTATATATCTATACTATGTAATTTACTAGTTTACTTCAGATATGCTTTCCAGTACAGGCTTCCACTCGTGACAATCATCAGCTTCATCAGATAAATTAACTCTGTTTACGCTTTCTCCATTTTGAGCTTTGAGAACCATCTCATCAAAGGAAAAGCCTCCCTTTGTTAACATCTCATTCAGCTCTTTCTTACTGATAACAAGCTTAATCCTCACCGCGCCACTTCCTTGCTCGGGTTCTGACTCTGGTGCTGAAAATCTAACCTTCTTTTTCTGAACTTTTGGTGTCATCAGCGGAACAGGCACGAGATAGTACAACTGACCGTGATCCAGTTTGGTGTCTGGCTGGAGATGCTGGCTGTGGCCAACCTGAAGTGTTTCCAATATCGCGTGGCCAGCGGAGAATTCTGAAAGCACTTGGCGAACTGTGACCGGTGCCTTAAATTTGAGGATCTTCCCGTCTGGCTTCGAAATCCTGGTAATGTCTTCTTGCAGAACTAAGCAATTTCCCATGTCTCTCTTTTTTCTAGTATATGACTGCTTGCTGCAAAGGTTGTTTGTGAGTGAAGGGTGTTAAGAGTAAGGGAAGTGCTGTATATAAGGGGAGGAAGTTTATAGAATGCCCTTATAATGAGTAGAATATTACAAAAGTGCCAGTTTTTCTCCAATTGCCCATCAAGTTGATTTTTGATGGTGTGGACTCTAAGACTTTTAGATCATTTTCATTTTGAAACTCATTCACTGATCACGTGAGTAGAGACACAAGTTGGGAGGCAGCAATATAAACAGGGCTTGCGAGCCAAGATGCCCACTTGTTTAGCATAGCTAGGGAAGGACAAAAGTTCCACTGTTATTTTTTTAATTCATGACACTCAATCCCCTATTTGTCCAAATAGTTTTTTTATCAGCAATAATAAATACCATCACTATGGCTGTGTAGGATAGCTTGATTTGTCATTATACTCTTAAATATTATCCTTATTTTGCAGTAACACTGGTTGAAACGTCGCACATCTAAAGAATGTGAATTTAGTTTTCACTTGATATGTATTTTTGAGACTTTCACTTGTCAACTTTAGCTTCTAGGTGGATCAAACATTAGCAATAGTAAAAGAAAATAATTGAAAAGGTTTAGGCAAGTTAGGGTATAGACAAAGTAGGTTCGATATGGGCATTACTGCATATTAAATTTTGGTTCTGGCTGAAATATGTTTTATGTTTCTTATGAATCAACTGGTTGAGTTTTAACTTGATATTGTATATTGGTTTCTAGATCTCATTAGGGGTTTTAGTGGATTGGGACCAGACCCTATGTTGGAGAGAAAGCCAGCTTGTAGGACCACTAAAACACCAAAGCTGGTTGTTGACCATAGTGCAACAATGATTTTGGTTATGTTGTTCATTAAGCATGTGCACAACATTGACTAATGACTATATATAACCAACTTCTTACACTTACAGTTCATGTGCAAAAAACATCACATCCTTATAATGGGCCGGTGAGGCATGGGAGAAACTAAATGGTTACTGTCTGAATGTAGCGTATGTAAAAAATGAATATTTCATTTTCGGCCGTAGAATTGTTATATACTTCCAAAACAAATTTAGTATTGCCCATGAGATTGGAGATAGGAGAGTTGAATGGCATGAACTTTTTTTGGTACAGCACACTTTTTTGAAACTGTTGGACAATTAGAGAAAAAGTGACCAAAGAGAGCTCTTGGCCTAGTCTTTACTCTTTACCAAATGGCTTCTCTGAGTTTATGGGCTAGTGGTAGAACTCAGAAGCTCTAGCCTACCATGGTCTCATAGTGGATTATCCAGTGGCAAAACCTTTCGGTTAAAGGTTAACATCAAGTGCTCATCTTTGAGGCCAATTGAGCATAGCCAGTCCAACTCAACATCTAGTGCAGGTTTAACTTTTACTGATAGTTTACAGAGAAAAACTTGTATGCAGATTTTTTTTCATCAACAATAATTTAATAACAACCATCGACACGAGGATTAGAACCAAAGATTTCATGTTTATTAGATGATATCCTTCCCTTTGCCCGTGTTTTAATAACTTGCACGTAGATGTGATTGTTGTGCCAAACCAAGTTGTACTTGTAGTCTCATCCCGTTGTGGTTTAATAGAGCTGTTGGCACGTCCGTCTTCACCATAAAGCATGCGAAACAATTGTTTTGGGTCCACCCAAAATAGGTCAAGATATGTAATAGCTTAGGCCTAATTTTGAAAATAAAGACCTCAAAATAAGGACTCAAGTATGTAAAGAAAAACCCCAATTTGTACCGTCTTCTTTTTATAAGAAACAATAAGTTTTTTTATCTTCTTTTTTTCTTTAGGCCTCGATAATTATTGAGCCGATCCTGGCTGTTGGAGTATCATATCTCAATGATATGATCTCTCTCACTTCTTTTATTTTGCTGTTTTTACTTTGTTAAGTTGAACTTTTAGGTAGATTGAAATGTAACCAGAGCTATGAACGAATCTGAATAGAGATGATTGGACTTGACTGGACTGGTCATTTGTGAAGGTCATGAAAATGACTGAGACCCACTTGAAAAGAGAGAGGAGGGAGGGGCATGAATGAAGCATGGTGGATGGGGTTGGAGTTGAGTTGATGCAAGAGAAATGATCATCTAGTGGCTAGTGCTGGGTGATGTCTTCACATACGCACAGCACTATAGCATACATGGATATGGATAATAGAGCCATACATAGGATTGTGGGCCTGTGGCTGAATTTAGTGGAGGCAAAGAGCAACCCTCCAATTCCATTAAGTAAATAGACATTTTGATATTTCTATTGTGTCATCCTGATGAAAGCACTTATGTAATTGAGCAAAAACAACAAAACCAAATCCTATTTTTGCTTTCATAATTATTGGTGTTAGAAATACATTGAATCCAATAAAAACCCATTAAGATTAATTAGTATGGTGGTCTAGGATACGGACAGTATATTATATTTGTCGCGACGAACTGTGACAAAAGTGAATTTTACAATATGACGCATTTCTTGTCATATCAGATTTTGTATTTTCTTTTTTGATTGAAAAAGTATCTTATATAAATTTCACACGAATGTAACCTAGCACAACATCGGAAACTTTGTGATTGTGTGTAGTTTATTTCTCTAATAAATTTTCTCTCGTTTGTCTATGTCTATGGATGGAGGAGTCGACACATTATCGACATACCGCATAAATTTTTAATATCCTTATTTATTGATTTATTTCAATTACTTATTTGTTTCCGCACTTAATATTTGTAGTTAAAATAATCATAACTTAATATTTGTAGTTAAAATAATCATTTACACGAATTCTGTTCTCATCTAGCATTTGTAGTCTTTTTATTAGCATGTTACTGTCACACTAACTCAAATACAACTTCGTTTTTCCACTCCCAAAACATTCCTTCTCATGACTTTGCTTATGTTGCTTTCCGCCCTACAGAATCTTGGATTGCTCCATGGGCTTGGAGGAAAGGTCATGGCACTTGTCCTTTGCAGGTTGGCCGGCACCGCCAAGTAAGAATTTTAATTATTGTCTTGCATCTTTTGACTGATAATTAAGATCTTATTAGGCACTTTAATAAGCCATTTAGCTTGATTAGAACAATTTAATCATTTCCTTAACCAGATAAGGTCACCATTACGGTCAATGATGATGGATTAGATGAAATATTATCATTGCACATAGATATTTTTGTGGGAACCAACTTTAAACTGTATGTCTTCCAATTTCCTAGTATTGAAGGACAGAGTCCTAAATACCATGGATCAGGACCACATGTGCTCATCATTGGGCTTGCATTGTTGAAGTGAACCCAATGAGTACAGTAATAGGTTTGTAGCAGGCCTAAAATTAAGAACCAGACATGCCCATTTTTTTTCCTTGTTTCATTTGGTTGCTGAGAAAATGAAATAACTTGCTTTTCTATACACTATACTCCTTAATTTGAAAGGGGTTCTACTTTTGATGCCTCAGTTTCTGTCATTTACATGTATAGGGAATTGATTTTTTTTTTGTTGACTCATGCATTGATTGTTTAGAAACTTGAACTCTTTTCTGATTTGTTGGTTAGTTAATGCGATTTGCCCAGGCAGGTGGAGTTTTTTTGCTTGATTTCTAAATATGCATCTGGAAATAAATGCATATACACTCTGTTCATACCTTTAGCCTTAGGTACGATACTGTGCCAACTACTTGTGTGGTCAATTTAAGTAAACATTGCTTTTGTTCAATTAGAGTTATTAAGCCACAAATTCAAATATTTGACCACTTAAACAAAATGTCATGATCATACCATTATATCATGAAAATATAATTATTGAATTTAATTTGTACTCAATGTTATCCGAAACTATTTTTTTGGTTTGCTTGGTATGCATATAGACAATGAAGAAAACATATTTATGTGAATGTCTTGTGTAACTTAATCTCAATTGATTGAGAAAAATGTTAAATTATTATTGCTTATTTTGTGTGTAGGTTGCTCCAAGCACGAGAGTTGCCACGGATGAATCAAATGGCATGATAAGGTATTTATTTGGGAAATATGGTAAGTATCAAACTCATCTTATTATCTACTTTAGACTTTCATTTACTAATTTCATATTAACATGACGTCAAAATATTAGTTTGTCATCATGCTTATGGCTCAACCTGTCTTTATGAGCTTGTCTTGACCTTGCTGACTTAACTTGAGCTTTCGACATTTACCATTGATTCTCA
>JAYMTQ010000560.1:0-17098 GCA_036897385.1 Geranium incanum | reverse complement strand
GGGCTTTCCATAATACTAACCCTAATTTACCCTAATTGACAGTAAGTAATACTACCGCAGAGTTTGATGTATTCCAAAACTGAAGATGCTAAACGCATGCACAATCAAAGGTAGAATTGCAATCTGTATTCCCAACCACTAATGTCCTAAACCGAGTGTCGGTTTACGACTTGAAATACAAAACAATTCTACTTGATTACAATCCAAAGTACTATTTCATATCCACTTTATGTCATCTTTAAGTCGGTTTAGCTGCCAAAATTTAACATTGCCAAATTACGTTTTAAAAAAACAGATTATCAAGCACATGTACACAATGTATAAATGGATGTCTGTAAGTATTTCCATTTATAGAACAACAAGAAAATATTTCCACTTTATGTATTCTACACATAAAATATGCAGACTGAACCTAAGTATAAATGGATGTCTGTAAATATTTTATTGATTAGAAGTTTAAAGAAAACTAACCACTTCATTGGTATAGCTAAAAAAAATCATTGCTAGTTTGGGATCGAGGTAGGCTAGCTTCTTGTAACAGCATATTAGATCTCACTACACTATAAAATCTAACTGTCCTTTATGATAGTTATGGGAGTAGAAGATAGTACAGAAAAACAAAAGAAGAAGAAAACATTTAGGTTCACCAAGGACTAGGTAAGACTGCTAATTCTTTTAAGTATACCAATACTAGATACTACCTACTTTAACAAGGAAAACACTAAAAATCTAAAATCATTCTCAAATACTTGAAAAATTAAGATGATTCACCATTCTGATCTCCAAAAAGAACAGCAAAGAGAGAAAAAATAACCAAGGCTCCATAGCGACTATACTGTTTACCTTTATGTTATAATCATCTCGCTCGGTGATTTGCTGCAAAAGATGCTGATTTTGAGTTTGCATATCATCGTATGCCTGTCCAATCGTCTGGATGGGGAAACAAAGAAAACAAAAATGCCAACATCTACAATTTAAGACCAATTTCATCACTGTGCTAAGGAAGATGAGTCAAAGATATAGCAGGAAAGTAGTAACCTCTATCTCAGATATGTAGTCATAATTTTCCTCATTTTTGGATTTCAGGACATCCGATAGCCTAGAAATACCCCTGAAATAAAATTCAATTAATACATGAAAGACTAACTTTCACCTAACCAATGAAATAAATGATGAATACTTGCCAAACTAAAATTATTACAGTGGAACTTTCAAGTAGCTACACTACCAATCGTAAGACAAACTTAGAAATCAAATTGCAAAAACAAAGTACCAGCACATATATAATATCATTTGGGATACATAAAAGCAAAACTCAAATAGAATGCACACAAAAATCAATTATCTCTATTTGCTACACAATAAAACTCAAGCATCAAGACTTGTCCTTTAAATATTCATGAAACATGACAGTCAGTTTCATTGAATTTGTGAATCTAATAATAACTGAAAACTATATCTTCCACTGCTTGGAAATAAAAAGGTAGAGTTAACGAAGCTATATGCACGCATCAGCTTCATGAAGTATTCAGTGCCGCAATGATTCATGTAGCCAAGGACAACATTGTTTGGGCAAATTGCTTGGTTGGCATGAGGAAATTATCAGTCTTTATCATATACGTTTTTGAAGGTTAAGGTGCAAAAAATATTATTGAATATTGGAGATGAATTCAAACTTCTCCAAACCATCTTATTTTTAATCAATGTTCAATGGCCTTTTGTAGCCATAATTGTATCAGAAGAATTTCTCTGATCCGGTGGATTATATATCACTTGTACTCAAAGCACATGGTAGTTTTAAGATTTCCAGTCCTCTAGAATGTCGACACAACATCACAAATTAAGGGAATTGTCAAAACTAGTGTAAATATATACCCAATGCCAATTTAGAAAAATATGAACTGCTAAAATCTTTGTTATGGAAACAATTGCATGAAGCGTGCCCTGCCCTGGAGAAGCATGCAAATACATATGGGAATGGATGATAAATATTAAGTGTCCAATAGCTAGTTTCAGATTCAGTTGGAGAGGATTCCCATGGTTTGTTTATACAACTAAACGAATGGGAATGATATCTTCATTCTTGTCAATATTGTTAAGTTTTTGCAAGACTAAGTGTAGTTTCACAAATTAGAAAAGAAAAAGATAGGAGGTATGTGCTCGCTCAGAATATTTACAAGAAACTACTGTAATATGTGAGGGCAATAAAATAGGCTAACAATATCTAAACTCAAACCTCAGTCTGGTGAAACCAATAACAAGCAAAATAAATATGTAAGAGATAGGGAAAGTGAAAAAAAGCATCCTATACAAAGTTCAAGGTAGTATATAAGAAACAATATTATTTGATAGCCAATAACAGTAGGTGTGAGGATTATAACTAATGACATTGTTATACCAAGTTTCCATCGTTTCTTAGCTCTTGGTTATTTATAAAATAGATTGTCCAAAAAGAAATAAAGAATGATACATTTCCTCGTTCTTTTTAATAAATACTACATGGTGAATGGAAACAAAGAAGAAAATACATGCTTATGTAAAGAAAAGAAAAGAAAGAGTTTTTATGAGATCTAAATTCACACCTTGTGGTTGGGAAAAAAAAGGGAATGGTGATAGAGCACTATTGCTTCATATCCTTGATTCATATTCACCACAACCAAACAGGGAGTAAGAAAATATAACCTATATTGAGAATGACAAAAGGATCAATTTTAGTGAAAATATAACCTATGAAGGACAATGGAAGGCAAAAGGATAGAATTTAATAACTACAAACTGAAGCAAAAAAGCAAATATGGATAGAAGATAGGGTTTCCCTGAAAGATCTTAATACCTTCTAGAGTTTGAAGGCCAAATTATCTGTATTAAGTACTATATTATAAATACTCAGGGACATAATAAAATACACCTAACAATCATATCAATCCAACCAGTATTTCATAATATGTACTCTCTGTGAAATGAAAAACAATGCCCAACTTCTACAATCCATCATCCATGTTCATGAACATCCCGCATACGTCCATATGCTCTTAATGCAGCTATAAGAATAACGCACGTCTTTGTTATATACGTGTGACAGTATGTGTATAAACAAAGAAGACACCTCTAAAGGTGCTCATTGCAAATTAATAATTGAATGCAACATATCAGAGACCCAACTTTATCAGCAAAGTAAAAAAAATGTAACCTTTTAGAAGCTTCTGATTTTTGTCTCAAATCTGCAATCTCAGCTTCTGCAGCAGCTAGTTGTTGCTGGGATATAGCTTCAGCTTCATTTGCTTTCTTGACTCGTAATTCCAAGCTGTGATCATCAAGTGAGGATTTCAATCCTTGAACATGAGCCCATGCTCTGTATTCCAAATCTCTTGCATCTATACCATCCCTGCAATCCAGAGAATGAATTCTTGAAAATAATAACAGTAAGAGGGCATGCATTTCAAACAATCGAAAGAAACCATTTTAATGGACGGAAAACAAAGAGGCCATGTATTAGTAAATGTGAACTGCTCGTTATAACATGACTGTCCTGTGAGGACAGATGGAATTTTTTGAAGTGAATTACAAGTAATATCATTATCATTTGTGTAAACTACACTAGAAGAACATACAACATAAGAAATTTGATGAACATTCCAGTCCCAGATGGATACAAAATACATATTTATTTTCGAAACATAAAATTATCTTTTTATTTATCAGAAATAAAACTTTTATAAATAAGAGAAATTAGGGGAGGGGATCCCCCAACGAGAGTATAAGAACTGAAAAGCAAGAAACTAAAGGGAAAGTGGGTTTGCAAGCCACAAAAAAGACACATCATTCGACATTCGATCCAATCTTAAAAGAGAGTAGGTCCAATGTTGAACTGCCGATTCCTCTCTAAAGACCCTCCCATTGCGTGCGAGTCTAATGGGAGGGTAGGCTGCAAGCGGAGGATGGTCGAATGAACTGTCTCGAGTTTAGTTTCTTGTATCAGAATAAGATCCGGTTTTAAAGACCGGAAAGAGGCGGCCAGCAGCATGTTATTTGAGTGAAGACCCAGGCCCCTCGCATTCTAGGAGAACATAAAATTATCTTACCTTGAATTAGTTGATTCATTTCTATACATATCCAGAATCAGCGTCAGCTCCAGACCACTTTCCTTCAAATCTTGGACCTGCAGCAGAACAAGGTTTAATTACTTAAACTACATTATTCGCTAAATTATATATTTCATTCAAATGAGTTTGAATAATTAAAATAAGGCCATAACCTATGCATGAATATCTAAGTTTCGATCAAATGTGGTTCTTGCATTCCTCAAACAAGTGTAGTTTATCTATGTGTTTTGCGTAAATCAACATCCTATCCCATAGGAGGAGAATCATGTCCATAAAGGCATCAACCCAAGAAAGAGAAGAGGATAGAAAGTTGACAAGCATAAAATTCCTCTATTATATCGAGAAAAAATTACTAGTGACCTTTATTGAGGGAAGAAAATAATATTCGGTCTCCGTTCAAAAACAATTGTCCAATTTGACCTATTTGACCTATTGCAAAATTAAGGATTAATATCATATTATTAGTGCTTGACTTCACCCATGTGTCCCACTTGTGCATTTATTGTAAGCTGTAACACTCAAGTGTTAATTAACTATACCTGGGATAATATTGGTAGGAGTAGCATAGTTCACTTACCAAAAGCAACGTAGGCACTTATTTTGGGAACCAGGATATACATACAAGACAAGCAGAACCATCAAGCTATAAGAAAACGCCAAAGGTCTCCCACCCACAATAAAATGTTGACATCAACAAAGTTAACTTTCAGGAACATTTTTTTATGTCTGAGGTTCTTTTTTCTTCATAAAATCAGATAATCGCCAAAGCCGATGATGAATTTGTCAGACACCTCACAAATTCAAGTCACTAATTTTTTTACTTAAGGATGTTGAATACATTAAGCAATATACCCAACACAGAAATCAGCACACTACTCAAATATCCAAGGGAACGGTTTACTTAACGTTAGATGGTTAATAAAGTTGATGAATTTGTTATCAGTAAGACATAAATCAAAATAGCACTAAAACTTGACACCCAGCAAGACAACAGCAAAAGCTTCAAATAAGTTGACCAGTAACCAAAAGGATATCTCAAACATGTAGCAGTGTTATATAAAATATATTTAAAAGGACGTTGAGACCAACTGCATAATACTTCAGCCAAACAACCAAATCACTATGGTAATTGTGGTGATACAATAAAATGATCAATACCCAGAAACAGAGACATACCAATCCTTGCAATCTTTGTATCTCAGAAGCTTGGCCAGCAGATCTGGCGGATAAAGATTTGCACCCTTTCACCTGTATGACAACAGAAGATAATTTATGCTTCTAATTGCATGGAATAACTACACTTACGTAAAAGAAAGGGACTTTGTCAAAGAAATGTAAAAGAAAGGGGCACACCATGCTATCAAGGGCATTAGAAAGAGACTGCACATCTGCTCGCAAAGCAGGAACATCAGAAGCAGCTTCTTTGTATGTAGTTAATTGATTTTGCATGATTCTCATTTTCTCAGGCAATGAGGAGACTAAGCTTTTAAATTCTCTAATTATTTCTTTTCTTCCTGAAATTCTCCATCCCCAGAGAAGAATAAAGTTAAAGATAAAGGAATCACACATCAAATGAAAAGCAGTATAAAATGTCTACTTACCTGGTTCTCTCATTCCCACTTCTAGCTTAGTTTTAATCACATTTCCTTCGGTTAGTTGTTTCTGCATCTCTATTTCTAGATCAGCTTTTCTAGAATCAGCAACTGCAGAGGATCTACGATAAACATCAGCTAAATCATTTTTAATATTTAATTCCTTTTCCCTCCAGGCAAGGTTATCTTTCTCCACCTACAATTTGAAATAATAAGGTCCATCAGCGCCAGACTAATTATTTGCATGAAAATGCAAGGCGAAGGCACTTAATGAAATTACCAACGAGTAACAACCTGAAGTTTTTCAGATAAAGCCTGATATTGGATAACATCTGATTTTGATTTGTCTAACTGATCTTTCACCAGAAGGTAAGCTTGGGAAGAGGAAATGCACTTCACATTCTTTAACATGTTCTGTCAATCAATGTTACCAAGTAACTCAGTAGATAAAACTTTAACATTGATGTAACCATCATTTGTTTCTCTTTTCTTTTTCCCTTTCATTTTTGAACAAATTGAATGCGTGTAGAAACTAACCAATGAAGTAGAGAGCTGCTGTAATATTTTTATTCGTTCTTCAAGAAGTCCTTTCAGCTCCAGAAGTCGAGACAAAGCATGGTCCTGTCAAACTTAAATCATTTAAATGCATAGTCAAATGAATTCTCAAAATGAAATCCCACAAATGAATAAATAAAGGACAAGGAAATTGTTAACAAAGCACCATCAAATCTCTATTAGTAGACTCCATATCTTGCTTGTCTTTATGCTTATCTCTGACTCTATCAGTGGTAACATGCTTATTCCCCAGGTTCAGAACAGGAAATATTGTCCCTTTTACCGCATCTTTCCCAGCTTTAAGCGCTGACAGTTCACAATTGCTTTCTTCCCATTCAGTAAAAGTGCTCTCCAACTCCCCTTCACAAAACACACCAAAGACTACTTTAAAACAAATTTTTTTATCAACAATAAAAATATATTAAAAACAAAAAAGGGGGACAGGGGTGGGCTTCCCAAACCAACTCTTTACACAACCCAAAGAAAGAAATCAGGAGAGCAAAATGAAAATGCTCAAAGGGCCAAAAATAAAAGTCATGAGGCGCCAGTCGTCTACTCAGTCAGAACCAACCAGAGCAATGCTGCAGCTTGAGAAAGATGTCCCCAAGTGAAACTCCATCCTCAGAATGCCTGGTGGACTGCTAATGAGGCATGATAGTGTTGTAGTCCCCCGCATAGCATGAGCTCTTGTAGTTTTAACTCCTCAAACAGCAGAGATGAATCTCAAGCCGTGGGATTCGGACTAATATCCCGGCCACTCCGCGAAAATTTCTCAAACCTCAGGATAATCTCTGACTCATACCCAAAAGGTCATCTTCACCTGACTAGAGTGGTTTATAACTTTGTTCAAAATACATCAATTCAAAATGTAAAACTTTATTTTTATATAATTTTATCTTAAAGTTTGTTATAATAAACTGAAAACATGTTTGACTTCAAAATAAGAAGAAAAAAAAGTTTAAAAATAAACAGAAAATGGGAAATCCAACATAAAATTAATTATGTTTTATTGTTAAAAAAACAAAATTTTACATACCAAATTTATGGATTTTGAAATGCACCATAAATTGAAGATGGTGCAAAACAGAGAGTGAACTCTAATTTCCCTTGAATAATATTTCCAAATAACACTCCAAAATCTGCACTACAACTATACAAGGAGCCAAATGACAAATCAATATCAACAACAACAAATCAAAGTGGCAATATGTGGTACCAGAAGATGAAATAAATATAGACAACGCATTTTCTTTCATACAAAAGATTTATATCTTCAAGCAAGTTAACAATTATTAAATTACCCTAAAATACACTTGTAGTCTACTAAAACATTTTCCTCCAACACAAAGCAGTATTCAGACTTTTACACAATGCTCAGCTTCTGAATTCTTGTCACTAGCCAACTGATTTTCCACAAGATTTCCCAAAAACCTTCCGGCTATGCCACGAACATTTTCTACGTGCAAAAATGTTTTCGATGCCTGAAAATGATATGATATGATATGGGTGAAAAAAATTCAGAACGTCATAAAACTCTGCCAATCGGGATCTACAGTCCGATGGCTACTTCTTGATTCGTAACGTGGAGATGACCCACCTTTATGAGATTCACATTCACTTCCTTGATTTCATTTTCTTGGCCTCTTCTTGGAGGGATTTAAAGAGAACGGTAGGAATATACCTCTCGCCAAAGCTTGGAAACACGACCTTCAGTATCAAATCACATCAAGAAATCGGTTAGAAATAAGCGATGCAGTAGTAAGTTTACGAAGTACTGTAAAATGCAAAACAACTTGTAGATGGAGCTTTTAAGCAAGAGTGCGCTTATATATCTAATTCATTTTAGAACCGTAATGCACACAAAAATAAACAGCATGGACAGTTCTAATATATACATGCATTTTAACAAAGGTTAAAGATTATGAATTTGCTTATTACAGTCACAAACTCGGCGAATAAATTGAATTTGTAAAGAACCGAAAATTTGCTTACCACAATAAGTTTCCCAGCATTTTCAGGCCTCTTTGCAACGCTTATGGCAGCAACTGCAGCAGCTCCTGAAGAAATACCGACCTAGAAGCAAAATGTGAAACTGAACGTTACCAAGGATTCAACTTTTAGTGATAGACTGTTTACAATATGAGCCTCCACCAATCAGGTTAAGCTTTTAGGTGGGTTGGGCTTTAACATGGTATCAGAGACTAATTGGTGTTGGATACTCCTTGCCATATGTTCAGGTCATAAGGGCCCAAGGAGATGGTCATGTGTCAAGCCTCACGGCTTGCACGTGAGGAAGGATGTTAGGTCCCACATTGATAAGATGTGGACCCATCCACTTATTTGAATGATAAATCTGAGCTTCAGCCTATCAGTTTGAGCTTTTAGGTGGGTCGAGTTTTAACATATAACAAACATAATACACTGTGGAGAATAAATTCAGATGCTCGTGCTGAAATAAAAAGGTTAAAAGTTACCAGAAGACCTTCTTCCAGTGCTAATCTTCTCGCCATTTCAACAGCTTCATCAGTGGTAACCTTCAATTCCAATTCAACATCAATTTTATATCAATAGCGTGATGTGAAAATTTGAGGAACATTATCATGGCATACGAGTTAGAACTATGTTGACATTGTCCCACGGCCCTAAAATAAATTTTTGGAGACTGAAATGTGAAAAAGATAAAATTAAAGAGAGGGAAGTTCACTTCATTTTCAGCTCAATGTTGTTGAGAACCCCTCAATCTCAGCACACAAACATGGCAACCAATAGTTTATTTATTGTTTGAAATTCTAGTTGTAGAACAAAATGATAAACTGATAAATCGTAATGTTTTTGAAACTTCATGATATGGATAAATTGATCCAATCAGCTCAAAAAGTTGTATTACTGAATCTATAAGAGCTCTTTATGTGCCTCGGGTTTTTTATCATTGACACTAATAAAAACATCTCATATAGTATTTCCAAGTCACTCGCATCAGCGTTTCAGAAGGTCCCAAAGTGATAAAAGTTAAGTACTAATCAACAAAATAAAATTTATATCATCAAACATGAATAGGTTGATGAGATGACTCTACAAAGTACAAACTACAAACCATGATATTTCTTATTTTTAGTCCAATAAAATACCGAGATAATATAGGGCTAGCATTTCAACTAAAACATGAGATTAATTGTTCCCGGCATTTGTTAACTTAACAATGCCATTAGATAAAGTATACTAAAAAATCAGAAACGAGTATACTTCAGCTGAATCCTATCCATATATTATAGAAAATACAACAACCAAGAAATCAATACTTGGAGTTAAGCCATTTAAGAAAATATATTACCTTAATAACCTCGTTAAGCAGTCTAACATCCAAAATACTCGGCATATAGCCTGCAAAAGTATCTTGTACATGTGAGCAGGAGAGCCAAAATTATTTGCAAATAGAATCACTAATCACTATAGTTGGAATTAAAGACATAATAGAATCGTTTTGACCTTTGTTTTCTCCTGAAATTACGCTCCTGTCTGCAGGTTCCACTCCAACAACCTAAGAAAACAAAGACATAATAAGGATGATGAAGCTGCAACACCACTTGTCTCACGAGGATGATGGATAAAGTTCCGATTAGAAACTAAAATGTTTCTGCCAATATTAATATTGGTGTTCATGATGCATGGTCAATGAAAGTAGAAACCTGGACCCGGGTTTTCACTTTAAGGATGAACAAGAAATGCTTTAACTACCGTGTTTGATGCAAAAGATAATTGAAAACTTATGCAGGTGCTCGAAAATGCGGCCATGTTCACACATCAAGACTTCCAAAAGTAAGTACTTATTTTGTTCAGTGATGAGGACATTGTTAGGCATAAATCAATTTTCAATTTGGAAAAATCTTGCACCGGAATGTCGGAAAACTCAGATGCATGTGAAGCCATACTTAAAGAAAGTATTGCTTCAAATTAGCGGTTCCACTATAGCTAGTAGTTTCAGTGCTATTCATCATTACTGAACAGAATAATTAATTACACCAGTAGATATTAAGCAGGACCATAAAGCTGTTTTAAGCTTATGGTTGAGACTATACCAATTGACAAACAAAGTAGAACTTGAAAGTAACTTATGGGCTTCATCGAAAATAATTTGTAAGTAAGAGCTTTTAAACTATGACCGAAACTAATGCTGTACTCTGTTTTGACTTAAAACCTAAACTCTTGAACATAATGAAATAAGCATGTAAGCTAAACAAAATATCTCGATGGCCTAAAAAAGATACTAAATGCATGAGATTACAATTGAAATTAAAATCGTACTTCCCTACAAACTAAGAGATATCTTTAGAGTTTTGGCATAACGAAATGGATTATTTGAGACTAATCTATGCATCACACCATTAAACTTCCTCATAAAACATATAATAATGACCTGCACAACTGGGTTCATTGTCTTCAAGTAGCGCCCGGTCCCTGTAATAGTACCACCAGTTCCAATTCCAGAAACAAATATGTCAACATGACCCATAGTATCCTCCCAGATTTCTGGCCCTGTTGTTTCAAAGTGAATCTGTAGTTCAAGCAAGTGGACCAGGATCAGATAGAATATTTTCTGGAACGGAAATACAGGCATGACGAACTGAATAATAAATGTGAATAACCTTTGTATTTGCCATGTTATCAAATTGTTCGAACAAGTAAGCATTCGACATGCTGTAAGCAATTTCTTTGGCTTTCTCAACAGCCCCTTTCAGACCTTTCTCAGGGTCAGTCAAAACAACTTCGGCTCCAAATGCTCGTAAAAGGATTCTCCTTTCCAGATCTACGGATGCAGGCATTGTCACTATAACTTTATACCCCTTAACTGCTGCCACAAACGCAATAGCAAGTCCAGTGTTGCCACTTGTTGGTTCAACTAATGTAGTCTGCACATAAACATCGAGGAAACAATGTGATGTTATGATATCAAAGATTTGACTTCCATAAACTGTGAATACACACCCAAATGAAAAAAGATGATATACGCAGTTCATAATCACAAAAAAAAAAGTAAGGCCAACCTTCCCAGGGGAAATAGCTCCTCTTTCCTCAGCATCAGATATCATGCTATAACCAATTCTGGAACACAATAATTACAGACGGATAAATCAGTTCATTCGCAATATATATTCTCTTAGCCAAAAGGAGTCTGTACAACTAACAAAACATAGCAGGTTACCTATCTTTGACACTTCGACAAGGTTCCAAAGATTCGAGTTTTGCAGCAATATTTGCTACACAGCCTTCTGTAACTTTGTTGAGATATACCATTGGCGTTCTACCAATCAACTATATGAATTTATCAGAAGTTCTCAAGTCAGTCAAGGTCTCAAAGAACACACAGATTGATAGGCAGGCGATTATGCAAATGTACGCAGACTATACAGTAATTTATACTAAAGATCCATTCCCCCACCCCATCCCATCCCATCCCATCCCATATTTCATTTTGAAGAAAAATAATATATTCTTATGAAAATAATTCAATTTTTTTACAGGAATTGAAAGTGGAAGTATGAAAGGAATGCTACTTATGATGACAAATACTGCTTCCTACTATTGCACAATGTAATGTCCAGATTCAAGTAACTGAGACTGCCCAGAATTAGATCCGATGGCTAAATTAATCTAGGGCTTACAGTACAAGATCAGATTAAGGGTCAACAGCTAAAAGGTTTAGTTTCAGATCAGTTTCTGAATCATTAGAAAACAACACTTAAAACTACAAGCTTAGTGACATTGTGTTTTATGATCTTGCCACTAACTAGGATTTAATAGGTGAAACCATATTGGCTATCATGTTCTTAGCTTTCAGTTCAAGACAATTTGAATGAAAACTGCATTTCCTCATTGAGATATAGTTATGAGCCACATGGATTCTGAAGTCTATGATAATAATTCCTGAGTGCTAAAATAGTGGTCGAACTTCAAACAATGAGGTGTATATCATATGAAAGTATAAAAAATAAACACTTACAAAATTACAGATTTCCACTAATTCCATATCATTCAGTCTTCATATTAAAAATTGATGCATATTGAAATTATTATATTCATCCATTTCTTCCTTTTTCTCATAACATGACTAATTTTGATTTTCCACAATAACTCCTCAAATCTTATCAACAGCCATATGTAAATTTCTCCAGCTGCTTGCTCTGCAACCCAAAAATTACAACAAATTCAAGAAACAAACCCATATCAGAAAACCACAATACACCCTCAATTCCACAAACCCACTTCAAATCTCAGCATTTCAGATGCTTGTATGCAACTAACGAGCATAAAAATGAAAACTTTCCAAGAAAAAACTCAAAGGGTACATCAATTTCTACGAGTAAACAAAGAAATAAAACCTGGGTAACGTCATCGGCAATGTTGACGGTGTCGACGTCGTCCTCGGTGGCGACGGAGAGCGGAGAAGCGGCGGCGGAGACAATGGGGGCGAGTTTTCTGGGAAGCAAGCCATGAATGGGCACTCTATTTGGGGGTTTGGAGGCTGCGAGACGGTGAGGCTTCGGCGAAGATGCGAGCGAAGGAGGAGGAAGAAGATGAAGCTGAAGAGTGGATAAAACCGCCGCCATTTCTCTATTGAGGTTTTAGGGAGGTTTTGGATTGAGCCTTCACCTTTATCCTCCTCAAAATACAAATATTTGTTTTCTAAAAAAATTCAACACTATCTTTTTTTATTGAAGGTAAATTCAACACTAACTAATTCTAGTACTTGAGCAACTGGATTTTAATCGTTAATTCATGTAAATAGAGTTCAGAATAATTTTTTGGAAGTATTCTGTATTTTTCAGTCAAAACGGTATTCTGTAAATAAAGTTTAGAAGAATTTTTGGACTAATTTCTTTTTGAGACTAACCCTAAATAATTTAGGGTGTTGTGACATTTCTTTCCTAAAAACAGAATAATTTTTTAAAATAATTACATCAAACCTTATCACTACCCATAAAACTCTTCCTATCATTTAATGTAATCGACTCTTTGATCTCATCACAAATGTGTAATACTTAATCGGTGGAGAGTGGAGTTCTTTTAAGAACAAACATGAATATTTCTAAAATCTAAACAATATAAAGAGATTTTTTTAGAACAGGAAGAAGATACTCATTAAGCCTCATAAAAAATTACATCCTTAACACACTCGACGGACTAGACAAATACACCTGAGGACCCGACAAAGAACTCGCCATCTTCGATAGACAATAGACAACCATGTTCACAAACCTCCTCGCAGACTCAAAATGCACCCGAAAAGGTGTTTACATAACTCTTAAACAATCCAATAAAATGACTTGAAAATTTGAACTCGAAAATTTTGACTCGAACGCAAAGATTTATTCTTGTTGGATATGATATCCAACATAGTCTTCTGTCCAATGGATGAGTGTGCACAAAATGCTCAATCCTCAAAATTTGAACTGCATCTCCGATGTGTATGCAAGAGCTTCCAGGTGAGCCGCCATGGCCTTGTTCATAGGTGGTGGTCCGCATCTCAGAATCTGCACGACCAAACCTTAACTCTGTAACAACATAAACATGAAGAACCACACAATAATGGAACATAAGTAGCTCAAAGATCGACCTGAATATCAGCCGCCGGGGCAGGGCAGTGAGTTTCAATCATTTCTTTAGATACAAAGCCGACGCCACCATCCCATACCTCAGGAGGCTGGAAAACGTAACATTGTTGAACCAGAAAGTTGAGTTCATCAAAATTAGAGGGAAATTAAAGTTTTTGAGATTTGGCCAATGGTTAGAAAATAAACTAGACCTGATTCAGAACATAATATATGTTGAAGCGTCCCGGGTACTTTGAGGCAAGGCTATCCAATTGTTCCTGCATATATCAACACGAATTGATTTGATAAGTTTTGAGTCAGTCGACCGCATATCCAATCCTCAACCAATCGTGTTGCATCCGCCATTTTTATACAATTCGTGGAAAACTATACTCTCTCAGTTCCAAAATAAGTGTCCGCTTGTAATAGAGAACGGGGAAGAGATAGAATAGTGACAATTACCTTTAAAAGAATGTCCTCGTATATAACATTGGCGTAAATAAGGTGTACATTCGTTTTGTCCTTCGGGTTTTCTAATACAGCTCTAGCAACCTAAGAGCGGACAAAAAAACATATTAATATTTAATAAATTAAGGTCGTAACTATCTGAAAGACGAGTCCTAAGAAACACACTTGGAACATTGGAGTAATGCCAGATCCTCCAGCAAGCATGCCCAACGCTCTAACCTGGCCGGGTTGGTACCTGAAACGTCCCTGGCAATAGTTTTCGTGCAGGAAAAGCACAGATCAGAATCATTTCGTAATACCGGTTAGATTACCAATTGCACGGTTGGCAACACAATGTTATTTCGTGCATTTGCTTTATTTCAACGAGCTATGTAGTTGTTAGGGATTGCATATAGAAGTGTACTAGCAGCCACATTGCATGTTACACAATTTATCGTCATAGATTTAAAATCAAATTTGAGAATTATGTGATGAAGTGCATAACTGAATGCATCACGAACTTTGACCAATATTGTAGCCGTCCCTAATAGAGTAATTAGGTACCTTGATATTATTATTATTACTAACAACTTATATGACATTCACCAAATACAGAAAACCATACAAAATTCAAACGATGGAATCATGGAGGTTTCAAGAATTGGAACGCCACTTTACACAACTCCTGCAACTATGGAATTTATGAAGTATAAACAGCAGTATCATGGAGACACTCTTATATCCATGTGTAGTAGAGACCTTCTGTATCTAGCTTTTACTTGAGTAATGCTGAGCCAATTATATAATGACTTTCAAACATTTAGTTCTTCAGATCAGTAGATATCTAGCATCCACAACATCATATATCTACTATTCCAATTTAGAAATTGTAGATACCATATGTCACAACAATGAAACACGAATACTTGCACAGTAACCACGTGAAGGATTAGATAACAAGAATGCTGACAAAAGTATATTGTTAATAACATATTAATATGCAAAGAGAACGTGTACGTACCTTGGGTCCCTTTACACCTAGGTAATCACCAACCCGCATCTCCCGAAAATGGTGTGACATTCTTCCCTGTGTATACATCCAACCACGAGCAAAAGCACACCATATTCAATACAAAACCAAGCACGGGTAAGTAAACCCGGTAAACTCAAATACATAGGTCAAGACTTCCAAATATATACCTTAATAACCAACTCAAAATGTCCCACGTCTGAATCTAAAGTAGTTGGGGTATATGCTTTAATAACTTCTTCACCTTCAATATCCTTTCCCCTATTAAGAAAGTAACCTATAAGAAAAGCAAACTGGAAGAAATAACCAGATTAAAGAAGGCAAATTTTTTTATGTTCCATCCAAAATAATGAGCGTCACGCCACACAATCATTTGCAAGTCAATTACATCATAACCGTTCTATATAAAGGTTGAACATCAAGCTGACTGTCATACCTACAGCTTATGTGTTGTCCAATAGGCAAACCCAATACTGAAGTGGGTGTGGGTAGTTCAAACTTAAACTTTGCAACATTGTGGCTCAGATGTGTGCGCTTGACAAGTTTGAACTCCCTGAAAGTTTCGGGATCTAAGCAGCCTGCATCAAGCACACACTTGATGTTAGCCAGTTGGTGTACAAATGAAATAAAAGATCAACACTGGCTTCAAAGACAAATATAACTATTAGTGATTCAGAAGTTTGGAAAAGCTATGAGCTAGCAAAGGAATAAATCAAATTGACTAAACCAAGCTTTTTTGCACCCGCATTGAGTTAACTCTGAACTTGATATCAAGCCAAACTCGAACTAGAACTTAACGGTATTCAGATTTTGAATCTAAGCGTAATCAGATATACTTGTCCTTACTGGTTTTCAAGCTTAAGCAAGCTTGTTTATCAGCCTATTCACTAAAATCATATGAGCCAAGAGCAATGAATAGAACTATAAATACACCTACAATCCAATATTCACCATAACTTGGAAAATAAAATACACAACAATTGATAATTATCCACCTTAGGATGTTGATAAAGTTCAAGAACGAATGAAGTAGTCATAACAATCTTTAAACATGGTAAATGAAGCATGAAAACAACTAATCCTGAACCTCGCAGATCACTTAACTGAGAATTACCGCGACATGCAATGCAGGTAACATAAACCTAGTGGAAGGTCGCACAAGGTAAGAGCATAAACCAACCATCACAACAATAGATCAAATACCTCACAGAAAGAACGATGGAAGATATTTTCGGTTTTCTATATAATCAAGCAAAAGAAAAAAATCAAGTGAAGAAGCTAAAGTTCATATCTTTCAATGCCGCCATCTTTACATCAACCACTATCACTAGCTCAAAAATAGAATTGAAGAAATTGGCAACAAATGCTCAAATCCAAAGTACCAACAACAAAAATAAAAATAACTACAAATCCTGATTACCCATTACCCAAAAGTAAGAATACTCTGCTTAAACAATCCCAAGACCATTTTTTTCAAAAAGGAGATGAAAAAGTAAATGCTGGACAGATAAGAAGAGCTGGAAGTGAAATCAAAGGAAGCTATATATACCTTTGGGCTTGTTGGAGGAAAATAGATAGATAGCACCAATCACAATGGCCACAAGAGCCACTGCAACACCCAGAATGATCTGGTTTTCAGGTGCCTGTAACAAGTTCATGTCCATGGTATCGATGAGAGCTACAGATTTGAGAAGAAGGGACGAATAAGGGAAATGGGTTTGAGAGGAAAATGGGTTTTTGAATTTATGTGCAGTGCAAATGGGTATTGGAAGAGAAGGAAAG
>JAYMTQ010000559.1:0-17105 GCA_036897385.1 Geranium incanum | reverse complement strand
TTTATTTTATTTTATTATTAAAATATTAAAACAACATATAGCTTATGAGTTGGAATGAAATGTCATATGATACTAAAATTATGTTATATAATACAAATGTTATACTAAATTTAGCATATGAGTTGGAGATGCTCTTGTGCTAAACAGAAACTCAATTTAACTTCAAGAAGAGCTTAATCAATCTATTTAAGAAGTCACGTGGCTAGGATTGTTTACGGTTTGATTTTAAACTGAATTAATTCGAAAATGAACCAATTGGTTTGATTATAAAACTAAAAACTTAAATCAAATTGTTGGAATTCGGTTTGATATTAAATCGGTCAAGTTTTGGTTCGATTCATGTTCTATAAATGGAATGTCATGAAATTCTCACACTTTAGGCACTTTTGACTTGTTATGTGACTTATCAATTTTCTTTAAACCGAATTTCATGAAATTCTAACATTTTATACCTATTTTGATTTGACTCATTATCAATACTGACCCAATTAGTAAAGACGGCGACCTAAAATACGTCTGCATGTTCAAATTTGTCCCAAATCAGTGATTTTCGAGCCGGTTTAATTTTTTATCAGTTCTAATTTTATCAACTAATATAATTTCGATTTGTTCATGATCAAATCAAATCAATTCGGTTATCTCCGATTCGGCCATTTTCTGGTTCGGTTTTATGATCTCGGTCATTTTTGGGCGGCCCCGTACAACACGGTACAATTAGCAACAGCAAGAGGGAAAAAATGTTTATTGAACTTCAGATACA
Organism: Geranium incanum; assembly: GCA_036897385.1. NCBI lineage: Eukaryota > Viridiplantae > Streptophyta > Magnoliopsida > Geraniales > Geraniaceae > Geranium > Geranium incanum. Next base: position 16,345 of record JAYMTQ010000559.1, on the reverse strand, counting down.
ACCATAGATTTTCGCAGAAAAGCGACGACTCGCGCGCTGAATCTTCCAGATGCTCCTTTCTCCAGGTATTTTCTCGAATCACTCTTCTCTGGACGTTGACGATGCAATGTGTCCTTCGAATTGACGTATTGATTCGTTGCGATCGTTCCTCGATATGGATTCTGGACTTTTCTGTCTGAATTAGGGTTTGAATACTCAAATTGATTGAGGATTGTTCTATTGTTGAGTACAATAATGTGGTTTTCTACAGTACTGTGACATGAAAGAAACACAAACACCATCCTCTAGCAAATTTGACTGAATTGTGCAGTGCAGGTTTGTAGCTAAGCTTTGATCTGAACTTTGAGTTGATTTTTTTTGTGATTGATCTGAAACCTTTTGAATTATTAGAAATGTGCAGAGAGAGTGGTTTGTGGAGGCTGTGCTTAGATTCTCTTCTCTATAAGCTGAAGGTTAGGAGGGGATGTGTTCCTGCTAAGGTTCCCGAAGTGGAATGTGATGTATGTGAAATAATTTCTAGCCTTAAAGAGTCATATGAGGAACATTGTATCCTTTTTATGATACTGAAGAAATTATATGTCAATGTCTCGTGCTAGCATCAATTTTCGGCTGATTGCTTCGTAGGCCCAAGGAAAGGTGTAAATGTGTATTGGTTTTCCATATTATGAATGCTGCAAACATCGTGTAAGTTATTAGTTCCTTGGTTCAAAAGTTTTGAGTTTGTTACTTAACTGGTTAAAAAGGGTTATTGTGTTTGTTTGTATCATGTTAAATATGATGGTTGATGAAAAAAAGATGATGATGGGTATTATATGGAACTTTGCATAATATAGTCTTTGTTGATACTTAATGTGCCTTTATCACCAAACCCTGGAAACAAGGTCAGTGTATGGTTGTAATTGGTACATCATCTTTCAACAGTAAGATGTTTTGCTGTTGCATGTATTCCACCAGGTTATTGATGAAGATGGATGTTCGGTAATTGATGCTAGGACGGAACATTTATAGTTTTTATTACTTTAAGCTGAAGTGGACATCGTTTCTTTCATCAGCAGAAGTGGGCATCGTTATATTGTTTACAGTAACAAAATCGATTACATATTAACGGTCAGTGTGAATAACCCCAAAATTTGTTTTGTTGGTTGATCATACACGTATTTTGGATAATAGGGCTATTATTATAGTAGCTAATCTGAATGTAAAATATGATCGTTTTCACATCATTGATGTTTATGTAATTATAAAATCCTGAGCGTGATGAAAATTTAAAGTTGTGGGCATTTCAGTTAGAGAGTCGACACGTTTTTGCCTGATTGTTAACAAACTTTCCTTTGTATAATAGCCAAATAAACCCCCTAAAGTATTCTGGAATCATGTGCATCCTTGGACAATGATATTACTTGTTCACGCTACAGTTTGTTAGGTTGCGGATTGTTTTACTCTTTTATATACAACAGCCCCCCAATATCTAATAGTTCCATTCCGTCTATTGCCTATCTTGCTTGCTGTTGTGCATTTGTATCTATTCTACTCTGCCTTCAACCTCACATGTCTAATGGGTTCATGTGTTTGACCACGAATATAGGGCCTACCTAAATAATTTCATTTATTTATGGGTGTGATGTCCACAAAACAGGTCCAGTAAGTATCTCTGTCTTTATATTTTGAGAGTTTGTGCTTTTAGTTTTCACTACTTAGAGGACAAGTGAAAAGTGGTACCCAGAAAGGAAAAAAAAGTGTCACCTACAAGACAAAAGGAATCCCTCCATTTGCTTTTTGGTGGGCACCTTTTTAAAATTTGATTTTTGTGCTGGAAGCAAATGAGAAAGTACACGATTATTTCATATAGATGATAACGTCTCCTAGAGAGCACACCCTATCGGTCTTATAGTTTTGATTACTCGTGTACGCGAATTATTGGCTTACGCCGTGTTTGTGCTTTCGCTGTTTTCATATATAATATATTTATTGTTCAAGTGTTACACAATGTACATCTTACTTAAATGTTCAATTGTACTCAATGTTCTAGAAAAACACTAGATGTTAGTTGGTGGATTGGGTTAGGGTCTCTGAACACCAATTGGGGATTAATCAATGAATAGTCGGAGATTGTTATAACCCTGATTGTACTTCCATTTGCCCTATATTGATATGTTTTATCTGGGGATTTATTAACCAGGATATTGTAGTTGATGCATAGGCAAAGACTTGAGGTTGATTGTTGAACCGTTTATTGCTGATAGTGTGTTTATCTCTTTGGTTATGCAAGACTTCCGTAGAATTTTTGTTTATATTATAAGTTCAATCAAGACCATTAAACTAATTAATCTAAATCACAGTCCAATAAAATGTCTCTGTTTAATAAGCTGAATTCTGAAGCAACCATTCTTACATGTTTATGATTTATTATCTGTATTTATTCATTCTTTTTTTTTGTTTTGTTGTGCATGTGTAGGTAGCACTGGGATATTTTATTGTAGCTTGAAGGGCATGGATATCTGTTGAGACGTCTTTATTTGTTGTAGCATCCCTTTCCTGATAACATGGTTATGAATCATTATTTACAAGAAAATGGGACAAATAAGATTGGCACCAGAGTACAAATTATAATTGAATTCTTGTTCAGTACAATTTGCTGGATTGATAGTTACATAGTTGTTAGCGGTTTGTGCTGGTGAGAAATTTCCTAATGTAATTGCTAAGAAATTAACAGTAGCGGGGTCAAGGGGATTTTAGCGATTTTTGTGCCCTCCACTATCAGATCGGGGATATTAAATTCTTGTTGAGTTCGAGATTTTTCATCTCCCTATAAGGATGAGAACGAGATGAGTTTATGGCGTGTCTGTTGATTTTCGTCGTCTATACCATCCAATCGGGGTATCGGATCCCAATGTGTTTGTAAATTTAAATTGTAACGGTTTTATGCTATAAATGTATAGCAAGTTGGATTTACTTCAAAGATGTTTTAGGATCACATTTTAGTTTATGAATTTTTAATCATGTATTTACCATTTTCATATCTTTATCAAAGTTATTAGCCTTTCCCCCCCAAATGGAACATTATATTTGCTTTAAAATTACCCACATGATAACTATTCAGTAAAACAAACAGAACTATTATGTCTTTTGATCATCAAAAATTATTTCCTGTGATTAAATATTTAAACTTATGATATGATTAACCAATAATTACCTTAAAAATAGAATTGAAATAAACAATGACCACAACAATGAAATGAATTGAATAGTACAAAATTTATATACGGTGGTGCGGGCCCACCATATGTCTCGTAGGTCAGTTCCAATGCGAGTCCTGTGACCTTACCATGGGCCATTGCTTTCTCTTTCATAGAATAAAAACAATTTTTTTTTCCCAACAGAAAATTTATATTAATTAAAATATGAATTTCCCACAGCCCCGCCATTACAGCCTTTTTAACCTTTCTCTGTCCCTCATAAATGTAAATAAGTTGCTGAACTCTCTCTCTCTAAAATTGGGCTGAAAACGCGAAGCTGCCTTTTGATGAAGCTCATCCCTTCCAAAGCAAGCAATCAGCTCTAACCAAATCTTCTCTCTTTCTCATCTCTGCTTTGACCAATGCTTCGATGTTGTTGATGATGATGGCGTCTTTCACCTTCCTCGCTCGCACTGTGACTCAACCAGATCTCTCTCTATTTTGCAGCAACGAGTTAGCTCCACAATGCGTCTCTGATTCTCTTCAGGTACTATACTGTCCTCTTCGTTACTCGCTGCACTCTCGTTTTCTCGACTTCAATCGCAGTAATGTACCTGTTTGCTTGATATATTTGTTCGCGGAAACTTCCAATGCTGTTTTGGTGCGGTGTATTTTGTTCGGCTGCATTTTCTCAGCAGCCAAACAGAGGGGGAGAAAGTCAAATTTAGTGAAGGACTGGTAGCTCGGAGGTTTTTGTTTTATTTTTATTGATTTTCTAACTGTTAGATTGAACGAATAAACTTATGAATCGAGATTTTATTAGATTATATTATTATTTTCGGTTTAGGTATTTTCCTTGGGAAATGAATGGAACATTTAAGATTTGTTGATTTCTTGGAGGAATTGGTAAATTGAAGGAAAAAATAAATGAACCGTGGATTTCGACTTTCATTTATTAGTTTTCTTTGCTATTTTTTTCTGAGCAAAGGATAGAGCATTTAGGAGGAATTGATTTTGTGGAGGAACTAAAAAGTTGGAGCTGATTGTGTGCTCAGCTTGTTGACGGATTGAACTTGAAGTGATAATGGCGTTGAGACAAGGACTGCCCTCAAAGAAATTAGGTTCTAGTGACTCGAAAGCTGCAAATTCTACTTCATCGTCTACTACCTCTTCTTCTAAGCAGTTTCTGGAAACATCTATTGATGGTCAGAGCTCGCCAGCTTCGTCCTCAGTCAGAAGTAAGCCTCACAATATGTATTTTGAGAATGTAGAAACAGAGAGATACAAAGAAAATGTGACCGTGACAGTTCGGTTTCGTCCTCTCAGGTGATTCTTGCTTTCCTGTAATTGGGTAATCGAACTATTTAGTCTCTGATACATCTCGTTAATTTGATTGTAATTGATGTTTGGAATAGCCCAAGAGAAATTCGACAAGGAGAGGAGATTGCATGGTATCCTGATGGAGAAACTATTCTGCGGAATGAGCATAACCCAACAATAGCTTATGCATATGGTAACTTTATTTAACTTCCAAATATATTTTTCCCATTGATGATTCCTGTTTGCTCTTGTAATGCTAGGGACAGAAATATAGGTAGCTTAAGAAAACAACAGAAAAACGGGTTTCAGGGTGCTTTTCTTGAATTACCTGATACCTCATATAGATAAGGCATAAGATGAGCATGCCAAAAGTATCATAGTTGGAGACCAACTGGAGTGAGCTAATTATATGATTCATGTTTGCCCCCCTTTTATCATTAAACTATACATTTAGGATGCAAAGTGTAGATTGATAGGTAACACAAAGGGATGAATGATGGTCATAGACTTAAATTCACGTCGTCAAAGCTAAACTCTTTTGTGACAATGTCATCAAAGTTAAGCTTATTCTATACTGTTTGATTGTGTAGATTTTGTAATTGCAAGGGTCGTGGAGATAAAACTTAGGCTTCAAGCATATCAATAGAAATGAGTCACCATGGTGTGAACTCAATCACCTTGGAATCTTGTTTGCCTGCTTAATATTTTTCCTTATTAATTTTTTAAAATTTGAACACGTCATCGAAAGTTGACTTCCAGTTCAGTAATTAGTGTATAAATTACAAATTTGTTCTGATTTTACTTTTTCCTGATCTCGTTTCCTAAAAGAAGATATTTCTTCTGTAAGTCAAATACATAACAGTGTCTGGTTAATTTTTTGACCCTCCAGTTCCATTCTTTTCCTTTTGCTGCTTACAGATCGAGTCTTTGGTCCTACAACCACAACACGACAGGTTTATGATGTTGCTGCCCAGCATGTCGTCAGTGGTGCTATGGAAGGCATCAACGGTGAAGATCAAAGACCCTTATATTGGTTTACTTATCTGATACTGTTATTGCATGCATTACCTGTGGGGAATTCATATTAAGCTGTGCAATCTTACATATTTCCCAGTCAATTATAGTTGAGCACATGTTTTAACTTTTGTGTACTTCACTCACACTCTCTTTTGGAAGCTTACTACCACTTGCTTGTGCTGGTCTTGTGATATAAGCATGGAAGTTTCAGGCATAAGCTGTTGGATTAAAGTAATGACTGAATGCATGTATTCATGTTCGTTGTCACTTAAAAATAATCATTTGTATGAACAGTTAAGTGATATTTTTTAGAAACTATTCAATCTAAGATTATATAAAAAAATTAATATTAGCGCATTAATGGTTGTGTCTCTGAAGTTTCAAATGCATTGAATTATCAAAAATGTGCTACTATCTGATTGCCAATTTGTTGGCCTCAAATTATCCTTGACAACGACTGTATGGACTGGCTGATCCAGTCTTCCTTCCCGCTCTAGTTTGACTAGCTTTAATAACTTGGTCACAACCAGGCACAAAATGCTCTGTCTGCCTGGGTGGTCAAGGGTTAATCAGATTAATGGCTGTTTATCACTACTGGCCAAGGCCCAAGGGTGCAGGGACTAAGGTAGGTATTTAGGTGGTACTACTATTCTTGGGTAAATCTTCATGCTGACCATGCTGAATGAACCACCGTTTGGCCAGCACTTCTTAAAATAAGATTTTACAAACAGCTACTTTTCTGATGATTGTTGGTAGTTTGAATGTTTTATAAACCACCGTTTGGCCATTGTTTTGAATTATTTATTCATTCTATTTCTTCATCCATCTACAGGAACTATTTTTGCATATGGTGTGACAAGCAGTGGGAAGACTCACTCTATGCATGTGAGATTTAATACCTTTTCAACTCATTTCTATAACCATTGCATGTTTAGTGCACCCACCTGTTAACAGATTTCTCCTTTCTAGAATATAATTTTCCTAGCCTTGTCGATCAAAAAAAAAAAATAATAATTTTCCTAGCCTTGAATTAATAAAGTTTGTTCCAGGTATGTGGAGTTCAAGTACTTTTGGTTCATTTCACTCTCTTTCTAAAAATCGCATTAAGATTTATGTGAGTGTGCCTGGTGATGAACAGTAGGTCAAAATATTTCTCTGTAAGATGTCATGTGTATAAAAATGTGGGACTAATCTTTTATGAAGTAAGGTCATCAAACTATTTCTGTGTAAGAGATTGCGTATGATGTGAGGCTAGTCTTTATAAAGTAAGGCCACCAAAAGCAAATGCTACTATGTCATTGATATCAATATATTGGTTCAAGAACTGCACTGTAACCTAGATTTATGCTATAGTTCGTTTTGCTTCCTTCCCAAAACATTATACTAAGATTTGTGTGATTTGATCATTCGTCATAACGGACATTTGTTAGCCAAAATATTTGTAAGAAGTTGTACCTATGATCTTAAACTAATATTATTGAATGTCAGAAAATGCTTCTTTTTTTAATTTATTACCGGTTCAAATTACTGTCTAGATAATGTAGACTTCATACTGGTGTTGTATGTGCACTTAGAAAATTGAAGGGGCTTGATTTGCCTTTTGGCCTTCATTATTTGTTGAACCTTCTGCTTGTTATATAGTAATAATATATATTATGCTATGTTGTCGCCTGGTAATGATTTGTAATGACAGTAAAGGTAGGAGTTGGATTTATATGCTATATTAATATGCATACATTGGTGACACGCCATTTACAGGGTGATCAGAGATCTCCAGGAATTATACCACTTGCAGTGAAGGATGCATTTAGCATTATTCAGGAGGTACATTATATATAAGATGTTAATCCCAATTATAGTTTCTTTGTGTTGTAATTGTTTTCATGTAGTCTAACATTTATTTACACCCTAGACTCCAAGTCGGGAATTTCTTCTTCGTATTTCATACTTGGAGATCTACAATGAGGTAATCTGATTTCCATTTATTTGGCTGTTTTTTCATATGATGCTAGTTGTATTTCTATCCCGACATATAATATATGGTTGCATCTTTGATATGATTTGATGTTCTGCTGTGTTTGTTTTTCAATGACCTTACTGTCTTTTAAGGTTCTGCTCATTTTCAGGTTGTCAATGATTTGCTGAATCCAGCAGGACAGAATCTAAGAATTCTAGAGGATGCTCAGGTACTTGATTATCAGCTTGTTCCTTCGTAGGGACTACAATATTGGTTTTGTTTGATAATCATATATTTGTCAATTCTCACAAACTCCATTCTCTTTCTTGCATGCGACTGAAATTTTGCTTTTATAATTGCTACTTAATTATATGGATGGCCTGGTTATCTAAATTTGACCCCCTTTGAAAGTGTTCAATACTGTTTGGTTGGTGGTGGTAGGGAACCTTTGTTGAGGGAATAAAGGAAGAAGTTGTATTATCCCCAGCTCATGCATTTTCACTTATAGCAGCTGGAGAAGGTAAATTATTTAATAATCTTTTAATGTAAGAAAATCATATTAGTACTCATCAAATCATGCTGTTGAAATTTGAGATATTGATTCTAGCGTAACTGTTTAGCTTCAATAAATCAAAATAGTAAATTGTCTCATATCTATGTTCAAATTAAGGGAGAGTTGTTTAAAGTTTAATATGCCTTAAAAATTTAGATCATGTGCCTTGTCAATGGTTATGGTGGCATTGCTCTCTCCTTCATATATTTGTGTATGTGTGAACTTTTTCTGATTAGTTTTTTGTCATTGAGAACAGAACACAGACATGTGGGCTCAACAAATTTCAATTTGCAGAGTAGCCGAAGTCATACAATATTTACATTGGTAGGTATCTTTGCACTGGCACTCATGGGACCCGTGCAATGCATGTCATGATATTCCATTTTCTTTTCTAAAAAGAATCATATTTTAAGGATAATGATAATATCAATTACTTTAATGATGCACATTTGAAGCATTGCTTACCTAGTACTTGCTGCATATGAAATACAATTTGGCCATCATAGTAATAAATTTTCATTTATAAATTATAAGGAATAAGTTATAACTGCCAAATAGGTCTTCAGATTATCATATTACGATCACTTCAGTCCTTGAAGTATAAATATGTCCGTTTAGTCCCCCAACTAGCAAAATTCCACCAATTTACTCTCTAAATTGGTGAACTTTTGTGCCTATCAAAACAAATTGGTGGACTTTCATATGCTGTGGGACTAAATTGGCGTATTTTAAATTCAAGGACTATAAATATGTCAATTTAGTCCCCCAAATTGCAAAACTCCACCAATCTACTCTCAACGGCAACCCATTTGTGCCTATCAAAACAAAGAAGTGAACTTTTGCAGGCTGTGTGACTAAATTTGCAATTTTAGACCCAGGGACCGAATTGCTCATTTTTAATAGGCGTGGGACCATTTTGGTAATTATTCTTAATTATAATACTTGTTTATTTTTACAAAGAAAATAAGGCACTTATTTATTTGGATAGTTTTCTGTATTTCTAACAATTTGTTATCCCTTTTCATTTCTTTCATAACCTTGGTAATAGACAGTAGAGAGTAGCCCGTATAATGAAGAGGGAGCTGTAAATCTGTCGCAACTGGTAATTTCTAAGATTCCCGTCTTGCATTTTCTGTTCCACTCTCATTTTACTAGTTAGGCTTTAAATTCACTCTCTTGCTTAGTTTAAAACATCTACGGGCAACATTGTTTACCGTGTATTTAGCATGACTTCTATATTTGACTTATATCTGCAGAACCTCATCGATCTAGCAGGTTCTGAGAGCTCAAAGGCTGAAAGTACTGGTATGAGATGTAAAGAAGGATCATATATCAATAAAAGCCTCTTAACTCTCGGAACTGTGAGACCTCATACACTTTCTGCTATACCGGTTTGCTATTTAGATTATCGTTGTTTGCTCAAATTTATCACTCTTTTTATTTGTTAATTGACTAGAACAATTCTATTGCCTTATTCTTTCTGCAAAATTTGGCTTGTGATTACGTTTGTGCTGGGAATCAGACTTCAGTGTCAATGACTAAATTCTTGTGACCTTTCTGCTACTATTAATTGAACTGTGATTAAATATCAGTTGGTATCAGATATATTTTTATCATTTGAAATGCCACATAATATATGGTAACAACATAGTAATTTCTAATTCAGGGTATTGAGGGGTGAAATAACAACTACTAACACTTTTAAATTCGACAGTATTGTGCATGTAATAGAAATACCACATGGACCAATTTTAGTATATTGAACTTCTCATAGCTTGGTTTTCCTCCTTATATTTACCCCCTATGTCCTGGACCTCTGAAGGTAAACGTTTCCAATCTCTGTAAGACATGATATGTAATATCTGCCCACAGTATGGTGTTTATATTCAGTTTTTCTCTAATGCATACACATTAAAATCTCTAGAATCTTTGTACTTCTCAAGAAGAGACTCGTAAAGCTTATTTCACCATTGAGCATATGTGGCCTAGCCAAATAAAGAAATTCTAGGCATACAATGGATATCTTGGTTTTTGTTTGATGTTGCTGCATTTAGAAAGTTCTGTTTTCTGGTTAATATTTCCTATGCAATGCCATAGTTCTATTGTATCAAATGGTCCACGCAGTTTTGAAATATGTCCACTATTCTGTTATGGTACAAATTGTAATTTATTGTGATTTATGATAATGCCTATTTTTCATAGGTTATATCAAAATTAACGGATGGAAGGGCTACTCATATACCGTACAGGGATTCTAAACTCACCCGGCTTCTTCAGTCTTCATTAAATGGTCACGGGCATGTATCTGTAAGTTTTTTTTAAATAAAAAATATACTTCAAAACATGCATGGCACATATCAATTAACATATCTAAGTTGAAGCACTGGTTTGTGAAGCACTTACAATTGATAGTTCCATGGCTATTACTTGTGTTTAATATTTGAAATTACAGCTCATTTGCACTGTCACCCCTGCATCAAGCAACTCAGAGGAGACACATAATACATTGAAGTTTGCCCACCGTGCAAAGCACATTGAAATTCAAGCAGCACATAACAAGGTTGCCCCCCCTCCTTTCTTACCACTGAAGCATCTGCATTTCTGGAATGGTTTTATTTAGTTGTTATGAATTCAATTAATTGTATAAAGCCTGCAGATCAATGATGAGAAATCACTTATCAAGAAATACCAAAATGAGATTCGATGTTTGAAGGAAGAATTAGAACAATTGAAGACGGGTATTGCTACATATACTTGTGGAGATGACACCGTATTCTTAAACCAAAAGGTATGCTCTGTAATATTGTAAATATTTTAGTCAAGTTCCAATGGAAATGAATTATGACTAGGTAATATGATTCCGTATGCTAGGGGTCAAATAAGTTTGTCTGGCTCCAAAGTAGCAAAAAATATGTCTGTAAGACCATTTTTTTTAATTTCTCAAGACGTTGATCCAACATGATCTTAATGAAAGCTGCCAGAAAAATGAATGAGATATGTGAATTCTTAGTAACTAAAGTTATACCCTCCATCTTATCTAATTCGAACCGCACAATATATTTACGAGGTTGATATGTTATTACATTAGATATGGGTATGAGCAAGATATACTTTCCTGTTTTCATGAGTTCTGATCACTTCAATAAAATATTTATAGGCAAAAATACTTTTATCACTTTTCTTTTCTTTACTTTTTATTCATTTTCTCATGTGAGTTGTCATTTTGGAGTATGGGGAGGCAAAATAAAACAAAAACTTGTCGCTTAATCCATTTTTAATGTGATCTGATGTGTGAAGCAAGAAGATGGTCAAGCCAAGCTGCAATCACAGTTTGAACAAGAAGAAGAAGCTAAAGCTGCTTTGCTGGGCAGAATACAACGGCTAACTAAATTAATTTTGGTATCCTCTAAAATTTCACAATCATCAACATTTTCTCACCACACTGGTTCAAGGAGAAGACATTCATTTGGAGAAGAAGAGGTATTGACCCCCTCAAATTTCCTTTTGTTTTCATCTTATACTCCTTTGGGTATGATTACTTTACTCCTATATTCTCAAATATGGCACAACTTTGGTGTTGTGCTGTGATTAGAATTCGTGCCTACTTGCTATAGCTTTCTCAAATTTGTTTGATCAGATTGCTGTACTTGTGCAATATATGAACAGCTAGCATACCTACCACACCGGAGGCGGGACTTGATATTGGATGATGAAAACATTGAAGTATATGTTTCTGTTGAAGGGAAGGCTGAGACATCATATGATACTCTTAAAGAAGAGAAAAGGACCAAGAAGCATGGGCTGTTGAACTGGTTAAAGATACGGGTATGTAGAGTACTATGAATCTTGGGCAATACATTTCAGTTTGTGCTCATTAACATGCTGGTTCTGTATCGATAACTTTTGGTCACGGCCATCTTTTCAACTGAAATGTGAAGATATTGCAATACTTACACTGACACATGAAACCCAACTATCATATAGTTACTGATAACATCTGAAATTCTTACTGAGAATTTACTGTTTTAGTACTTCAATATAGTAAAAGGAAAATTAAAATGCAATCATGTTTATATTATAGTCTAATAAATTAATTCACCGGTAAAACTTACAAACATAATTGGAATTGGAATATGATATTTATCTTGATTTTCATATTACAAATGATTATATAAATAATTGAAGGTGAAAATAAGTCATCGGTGGCTAGTCTCTGGGTAACAGCTTGTACATGCAGTGTAGCAAGAGAACCAATTTGATGGCTTTCCTTTCTGGGCGTGTTCTATATTCTTATATATAGCTTTGTTTATTTTTTATTTTTGTACCTCTTTCTAGTTCTCTAACATGCACACTTTTCTTTCAGAAACGAGGAAGTGCATTGGGAACCATGACAAGCACCAGTGATAAGTCCAGTGGAGTAATATCAGTTAGTAGTAGACCTTCAACTCCACAGGCTGAAATCAGCAATTTTCAGATGGAATCCAAACTTTCCCAGTTGCTACTTGCAGAAAGCTGTTCATCAACAGATATTTTATCTGAGGCTAGACAAGACAGAGAAGTCTCTGAAGATCGCATCTTGGGCCAAGAGACACCTCAGGTACTTCGTTTACTTCTAATTTTCTTTCCATTCTATGGTATGTTTCCTTGAAGTGTATGCAAATAGGCAATGCCATCAATTGATAAGTTTAAGTTGACTCAGAATTATACCCTTCTTTCCTCTTCTTTCTAGAAGATGAGTTCAAGAAACTGAGCTAGCATGTATATTGCTTTAAAGTATGAAGAAGATCTCACCAACTATTTGACAATTTTAATTGTAGTTCCAATTGCATCTATTTTTTGAGTATGGATTAGGCCTGAATATCTAATATGGAATCAGTTTGTTACTTCAACAGAAATCCATGCCTTATTTTACTTCTTTTTTCCTTGTTTAGATTCTTACAGATTTTTTCACTGTCCAAATCAAACTTGAGGGTCTAAGTCTTCATTTCCTTGTTTTTCAAACGTCAGACTAGCTTAAAAACATTTGATCAAATTGATCTATTGAGGGAACAGCAAAAGATTCTGTCTGGGGAGGTGGAACTCCATTTAAGGAATCTTAAGAGGTTGTCTGACGATGCAGCAAGATATCCTCAGAGGGCAGAAATTCAGGTTTCATCTGCACCCTTACCATAACGGTTTCTAACTGCTGGTGGCATGCGAACATAAACCTAATTATCTTATGCTTCCATACTGAAGGTGGAGAAAACAAAGTTGAACAACGAAATCAAGGGGAAAAACAAACAAATTGCTTTACTGGAAAAGCAAATTGCCGAGTCCATCATTGGTTCAGAGAGCAACATTGATAAATTTGAAATATCAGAAGTATGTTCTGTTTCACTTTTGTTTGCCAAATGCTTGCCTTTTGTTACATGATCATCATCATTGTTATGCTTGTTTTGTGCCAGACTATAGCTGAATTGACAGAGCAATTGAACGAAAAGTCCTTTGAACTTGAGGTAGGCAATCTTTTTTGCACTTCTAAACTGTCTATTAAAAGCATCTTTGGTTGATTGGTTTATAGTTGAAAACATAATCTTTAATATGTATTTTAATAATAATCTCGTGGCCCAAGGGTTTAAGATGAGTTCTTGTATAACATTGCTGGAAGAATGATGACTATCAAGTACACAAGTCAATTATTAGAATCAAGATAGTGGCTATGCATGCTTTTCTCTACCGCTCGGAAAGCCAAACAAACATCCTATGACCATAGGATGGAATGGTCCTAAGAATCCATAGTGAATTGTTTTTCCACATACATCTTCTGCTGTCAATGTTGGTCTGTTTTGAAGTTTACAAAATCTCACTTGCAAAAGTATGATGATCAAGAAAAAATGGGTTTTTTCCCATACTTCACAAATTGTTTTAACTGACAGTCCTAATCTTATTGTTCTAATTTTTATGATGAGCGTTAAATTTATAAATTTTGTCCAGGTTAAAGCTACAGATAATCGAATAATTCAAGAGCAACTCAACCAAAAGGTACAAGTGCCACCTGAATAATCTAATGTATAACCATGCTCAGTTTCAAGTTGAGAGATCCTCTTGTAATAGGAAGTTTTTCTTTTATCAGGTTTGTGAAATTGAAGGATTACAGGAAATAATTGTCTCCTTAAAGCAGCAACTCTCTGATGCGCAACTATTAGGAAATTTGAGTCCAATAGTCAATTCACAAGGACCTACAGAAACTCAAAGCTCCAATGAGGAGTTTTATATAGACAAAAGCAATACAATGTTGGAAGATTCAAATGAAGGCTTACTTCTCGAAGCACAGGTTCTTAATCTACTTCGCTTTTGGCACTCAACCATGTGGCTCACCCAGATTGATAGTTCTTCAATCCAATTAGTTCAGTTACATGCACGTGATAGATGTCCCCCAAATAAGTGTCACATTTATATTTTTAGTGACTTAATTAGCCAGGGATTACCAATATATCTCTCAATAAGTTAGTTATAACTTAAGTAGTGAGAATATTCAAATGAGGCAAAAGGTGGAAAGTCAAAAACACTAAATTTTGAATCATTAATTTTTGCAAATAGCCTAATGGGGAGTACATGTCTCTCTCATCCCCTAGAGTCACCCTCTCATCTCAAACCATAATGCTAGTAAAAAAATAAAGCATGTTAGGAGATCACATACGGAGTAGTTCAACCTACAAAACTTATGGACTCGAAATTGCGAAGTTTGTGGAGTAAGGCATCTTAAATGTGATACATGTAGCAACTATTTGTAGATTGACTTTACATTCAATACCAATATTTTGTTTCCTTGTTGTTCATTGTGATGGCATACTGTTTATTAGTTTGGTTCTTTATATCCACTCAGGAAACTGAAATCGAAGAACTGAAGCAAAAAGTTGAGAGACTGACAGAGGCAAAAGTTCAACTAGAACTTCGGAACCAGAAATTGGGGGAAGAAAGTTCTTACGCAAAAGGGCTAGCCTCAGCTGCTGCTGTTGAGCTCAAGGCATTGTCAGACGAAGTTGCCAAGCTCATGAATCATAACGAGAGGCTAGCTGCTGAGTCGGCAGCAGCAAAGAGCTCCCCCACCCAACGTAGAAACAGCGGGGTTACAGCTAGGAATGGTCGGAGAGAAAGTCAAGTCAGACGGCCCGACCAATCTGTATCTCCCTCACAATTGAAGAAAGAATTGGCCCTGAGTCGGGAGAGAGAGTTTGCATATGAATCCACTATTGCACAGAAGGATCAAATAGAGGCTGAGCTTCAGAGAAGGGTCGAGGAATCCAAGCAAAGAGAAGTTTATCTGGAAGACGAACTTGCTAACATGTGGGTTCTTGTGGCGGAGTTGAACAGATCTCATGGCGAGGACAATGATGTATCTGACTCAACAACCGAAGGTTTTGGGATTTGAAATAATAGCAAGTACCAACAAAACGGGCTGCTGAGGTATTACTCCCTCTTCTCTCTCAACCTTTTTTCATGTCTGCATTGTTCATAATTTAATGGAGAGAAATTTCAAACATCTAAATAGTGAGTGAGTACTTAAATAAACTGAATATTGTATAATCAGAACATAAAACTAAAACTTAAAAGAAGGTAAGAAGCAACATCATCAAGAAAAGAAGATTCGGCCTGATTAGGTGTACTTAACCGTTGTAATGACTGTAATCAATGAAGATGTGCTCTCTGAATCTTTGTTAGATTGATGTTTACAAGATTTATGGTCAACTGCTGATTAAGCTGATTTATGAATTTTGTCTGTTTGTTAAATTGCTCATATATTTATATTTCACTGAGGACCTTCAACTCGAGAATCGAGTGAGGGACACCTCCTCCAGAGGTAATGGGTCATCTCTTAAACAATAACCATAGATAATCCAGTGTTATTTTTTCAAGCCCTCTCTAGAGAGGTACTTGGATGATACATTGATTTGTGTCTTGAGATTATTGAAAATAGTGATTCTACTTTTGTTGTGAAATACGAAATATAAAAAAAAATGAGGATCGGGTTAATAAATCGAGTAGATGATACCTTTCAAATTAAAGGTTACATGTAAAATTTTAAAATATTTTTATATGTATGTGATTTAATTCAATGTATTTTTATAATTAAAGAAATGGACTATTATAAAAATAAAATAAATATAACCATCTAATTATCTATTTCTTGGATGCTCCCATTTCCTTCACCTCTCTTTTAGCCAATTGAATCTTAAAAAGAAAATAAAATTGCCCTTGGAAGAGAATGAATTTTCTGTTTTACAATTAAGCAATCCAATTTTTTCAACATTTAATTGCAAATAAACCACCTTATTATCCTAC
>JAYMTQ010000558.1:0-17132 GCA_036897385.1 Geranium incanum | reverse complement strand
TATTTTTATTTAGTATTTAATTTATTTTTGATAAATATTTGTATTAAAAATTGAGCGAATCAAATCAACCCAAACCGAATTTAAGCTTGTCTATTATTTTTCTGAATCAAATATTTTGTTCACGAGCCAAACAGAGCCTCGTCAGACTAAGATTCCATTCTACTCATTTACACCTCTATCCGTCATCAATGGTCACGAGGATTCCATGTGTTAACACCCTCACCACACACGGTCGACGAATCCGGTCCACACGATCGAGGTCATCAACTATCTCTCATCTCACCTTTAACATTAATGGTAATTAATTATTGCCTTTAGTGGTTGTATTTTGTGACCTTTGAATGAATTTAATTGTAATTAATAATGGTCTCTCATTTTTTCATTTTTCGAAAATATTAACAGATTATTCAAAAATGTTAATGAAGTAAGTAAAAGTATAACAAATAAGTATGGTATTAAAGAAACCAAGTTAAATAATATCATACTGTATGTAAGTTAACAAAATTAATTTTTCAAGTATAATGTACTATTTGATAGAAGAGCTTGTTTTATGGATAAATATAAGAGAAAATAATACTCCACTACATTTACGTAGGATTGTTTCACACTTTTTTACTATATTTTTTTTCTTATCTTAACTAAGACTTTTGGACAAATGTTAATATTATGCTAGATTTAATGTCCAAAATTTGGTAGCATGCGTACACATAATTATTTCACTAAAGGTAATACCTAAAACACCCTCATTGTAAAAAAAACAAAAACAAGCCCAAAAATCAATGAAAAACATGGTTGTCTTTTTCGGCAAGGTTTGAATTGTTTTTTTCCGACAAGCTCTCATAATTGTGAGGTGAGGTTTATAGGTTTTTGGTTTGTGGGTATTGGGAATTTTTTCTGGAGCTTGGTCACAAAATAATTTAAGAATTTGAATTTCTAGAGAATTATTGGTTGAAGATCTGGTGGGTTTGTGCTAAAATGGGCGAGACGTTGAAATGTCGAGTGTTCGTCGACGCGACTGGCTACACGAGCGAACCCTAGAACTTAGTCGCGCCGCTAGAGCTCCACGATTGCCTTGAGGTTGTGACCTCGTCGATGTTGAAGACCGACGACGAGATTGAGTTCACGGATGAACCCTAGGGTCCCCGAGTCACGCCGCCGGCTACTGAGAGCTTCCAATAGAAAAAGATCGTTCTTAAAATTAATTGTTCTTATTTAAACAGGGGCAGTTTAGTAATTTTCATTTCACCTTAACACATTATTTTTTTTCCCCAACTACAACCCACATTTGACATACATACATAACCATAGACTTTTGATACATTTTTTGCTACCATTTGGAGAAAAAATGTTAGGTTTTGAAAGAACAAAAATCCTCAATTGAGAGCATAGACGGAGGGAAGAAGAATGAGCGTATACGGAGGAGATAGCTGGGTGAGAGACGCAGAACACAGGAAGAGAAGGATCGACGATCTGCTACTCGACGACAATGGCTCCTCCTACAAGAAGCTTCCCAGTGGCAAATACGCGTGCCTCGTCTGTCCTCGCAATCCTGTACTCGACACCCCTCTCATGCTCTCTGTAAGCTTCGTTCCTTGTTTCTATGTGCTCAATTTGGTGTTGGTTCCATGCCCTTTTGCTCTTAACGCTTCTGCATCTCTAATTCTTGGTTAATTTAGAAGAAAAACTATAGCTTGAAGTTTAGGAGTTTTTGCATCAGTCTGATTGTGCAACTTGAGTTCATGAATGGAGTTCATCAACTGTGAAGCAATTTGAATGCATTGTACATACAATATACAGTTGTTGGATTGGTATTGTTGGTAAGGGTCAAATAGCATCACTTGGTGGTGCTGTATGCAATCAAAGGTGTGTGGCGTGTACTGATCCTAGAATGGGTAGCATCCCCTCACCTAAACTTCATAGTTCATACTCGACCTTGAGACCTTACTTATATAGAAGTGGGCTCTTTGCCGCTTGACCCAACTTATGTTGGTACTAGGAAGGGAATTGTATAATAAATAAGAACTAAACTGCTATTTGATAGACACCTTTAATGGGGCTAGTTAATGTAGTAATGATACAATTTGGGCAATGTTTTGAATGGCATAAAAGCTTGATGAGAAATGTGAAGTGTGTATTTTAGGTTGCAAAGTATGAGTACAAGATGGATTCAGGACACCTGGATGGGTAACAAGCATCTGCTATGTTGTATATATTTTCAATTTTTGCTCTCGTACGTAGGTCAAATTGAGTATAAGTAGGAGGATGAGGGATGTGATAAACCTAGTTTAAGGAATGGCGTTGATGAGTTGAATAGTGACATTGCATGCTTGTTAGGGGAACAGTAATATTACCATGTCCAAATGCTTACTAATATTCTTATAGGACCTTTAGCATGCATTACTGTTCCTTTTCTTCTGACTTGATCTCTGATTGTTCTTTAGATGCATTGTAAGGGTTCACGCCATTATGCCGCGGAGTTGAGGGTTAAGGAAAAAGAGTTAAGGAGACAAGATGAGATAAGTAAGAGAATCGCTCTGTCGGACTGTTCTAGTAGTGATGCCAAAAGGCCCAAAACGGGCCCTTCCATACCACAGCTTAGGTCAGCAAGCAAACCGCTAATTGAACAGACACGTAAAGCTGCTCTTGAAATTATTTCCAAGAAAGCTCCAAGTTGTATTCAGAGTGCCTCAAATGAAAATCGTGGTGCGAAATCATATCTGTCTCCTTCTGCCAGTGTTTCCTCTGGTTATGAGCACTCGAAACCTGTTTTTGCAATGGAAGCGGTTGGCAAAGCGGTTGCACAACACCAGTCTGATTTTCGTTTGCGTCGAGAAAGAGAACTGAAGTTTACTGCTGCGGGTTGGAAGCGCGATGGCAATGGTAGATGGTACAAAGATGAAAATGTGAGTTCCTTTAAAGAATCAATCATCATCTATGCTTTAGTAGTTATGCATGGAAATATGGAATGCATATCTTAAATAATCAATCAGCTACATGGTAGTGATTCTCCGGTCTACAAAAACTTGTTGACACAATATTGCGGTGAACTGTAGAACTTTCGATTGAAGAAGAATGTTTACACAATATTATATTTGTGCAGGTTGAGTTCGACTCTGACGAAGAAGATCCAAATATTTGTCTTGGATGAAATTCTGGATCTGCGTGGAAGATTCAAGCTGACAGATGTTAGACTACATTATGACTGGAAGTGGTACACCTCAGCTAACATGTCATGGAAACATGGCTTAAACCTGCAGCTCGCGACTCTCTCTCTCTAGACTCGTGCTCCTCAAGTTAAGACAAGGTAAGCTTGTAAAGAGGTGATTTTTATAAATAAATAAAAAGAAATCAAAATTACATGAGGCGTGGGACGGAGGAGAAAACAGACACACAGGAGAAATCGGAGGAGGAAGGAGCTGAGTTTCAGACTTATTTGCTGAAAAGTACTTTTCAGCAAATTCCAAAATTCAAGTCCTAAGCAATGGAGCGAGTCTCTGATTTTTGGGTACAATTTAAGAGTTGGGTTAAGCTGATTCGATTGTTTTGAATTGAGTTAATGTTTTGTGATTGAATTTAGTGTTGGATTGGTTCAATTCCTATTATGGGTAGGTAATGCAATGTGAGTGCAAAGTTTTTTTTGGGAGGTTTGGATTTCAAGCTTGTGTGAGGATTGAGACTGTAAATTTGGGTTTATCGATGTCCAGGAATGGGGAAGGCGTTGTCCAGCGCTGCCACCGCGACCTGTGAACGAGATCTTCGGTGGAAAGCTAGGGTTCGACGAATTAATTGGTCTGCGTCAGGCTCAAATCGGAGGAGAAGGTTTCAGCGATAATGGGGGGTTTCGTCCTGATCCGGAGCTACCAGCCCCTGAAGCTGAAGATACTCACATTCCCAGTCGAAAATGAACTGTTTTTTGTTCTGTTTCAATATAAATTTTGTAGCTAACATTTCATGGAAGTGATGGTTCAGTTCGATCTGATTTTTTGAATTGATGGCAGCATCTTGAAATTTATGTATACGACATGTTCCTTGATGTAACGGAATCGTGGTTTGTTCAGTTTCAGTATGATGTTTTTTTTGTAGTCCTTGCGTGTTTGAAGTTTATGATAGATTTGTAACAGATTATCTGAGAAATTTGGGAATGGATGAAGATGAAGCACCAAAGAAGAAGCCGGACTGTTGATGCCGGCGGTGCTGGAAGAGGACTTGGCCGGATTGGGGAAGGCGATGTTCTAAAACACTAAGAGCATTTACTGCGTAATGACACATTTTTAAAATCGAAAAAAAATTAAGGGCATTTTTGTCTTTTAATTTGTACACTAACAGGAATCACTCAAAAACAAATGGAGGGAGAAAAAATAGTTGTAGGTAGGTGTAGCAATGTGATAATAGTGTATAGTTTGATGTAGTAAATTGAAATTATCCTTTTATTTTCTGATGTGAAATTTAGTGCAGTTAGCAAAACATCTTGAATAGGTACGTAACTCACCTATTAAATTATAGATGAAGTCAAAATAACCATTGTGACTGCCATTTTAGTAACATGTAATTTATATAGGTTTCATCATAGCAGGTAACTTATCATGCTATCTGCAGAATTAATATTTCCATCTAAAACATGAAAAGAGCCACAAAAGTCATCATTCCCAACACAGTAACATGGAATTTATATAGATGTCAAGGTTTGATGTTTTTGTTCTACAATTCATAGCCAATTCTAAACAATAGCTTGTTTCTGCAAGAAACTACACAGGATCCTCACACAGATGTCTTCTATTAACAGTAACAAGAGAATAAAATAGAGTTCTCCTTATTCAAACCAGGAGCAATCTCGATATCTCATTGCGTGAGTAGCTTTGAGTCGCATGCAACTATTTTGACCTGACCAACATTCTCCTGGCTGTCCTCGTTCTTGAACAAAGCATCCTGCAGGATGAAAGTCCAAACGTTGTCGCAGAACCTGTAGGTATGCAAATGTCCCTGTGAAAAGAAGGGTGAGAAAGAAAGACAAGTACCTAAGTTTTCATGTAATGATCACAAGAGAAGAAGACGGAAAACTAAGACGAAATTTTCAACATCCTAAGAGACTTTGTATCCACGAATGAGGAGTCAAGGACTAAGCCACTTCACCTACGGCCTTCGGTAAATGTTCTGACGTAGTATACATTAAGAGGGAGTTTGTGATGAGCAATTATTTCCAGAAGTCACTATGAATCAGATTTCAAAATTTAATTGTTCTAAAAGACATATATCCATCGGGTGATATAAATGGACGTTTGTCTAAACTATCATTAAATGCAATCATCTATAGAATAGTAACCCCCTGATCATATGATGTATTTCAGAGAACTAGTGGCAACAATGCACGTATAGTTTCCATATCGAAGTCAAACTTGAAAAATAATACTCACTAAGACATCAATATATTGCATTCATATCAGATGTACGGTTTGCATACTACAAGAAGCATCAGGTTCTTTACTTGTTTCCTACCCAAACCTATAAGAAACTGAAGTGACAATGGTAAGCTATTTAGAAGAAAAGGAAAGAAGAAACAAAGGTAGTTGCTACTTGCTAGAGTATTGAAATTCATGCTCTGAATCCAGGTATTAAATTCATATGCCCTTGTTCAAAGTGACTGATTCTTCTAAAATTTGCATGAGCGAACCAAGATTCAGCTCTCGGGCCAATGAACTGTTTGAATTTGCAATGCGATAAACAAATCTATAACTTAAATATTTACTCAGTAGAGATCATAACACATTCAGCATGATGAACTAGAAAGTCACCTAATTAATACCAAAATTAACATCTCAATGATACCACAAGAATCTCTATAACTTCAACTCCTCGATAGCTCATAACATCCTAAAAGAAAACATACTAGCCACAATTATAATTGCAGACTCAAGTATCGACTCTTGTTTCAATGTAGCGTTCACATTTGAATAAGCTTTCCTCACCCGCATAATACTTGTTCACAAACTGACGCAACATAACAGAACACAAAGAAGATCTTACGTTTCATTATACAACTAGAAAGATGGAAACCCGTATATATGCACAATCAGAAAACACAGAGAAAACCATTACAAACTTCTCGTCAGAGTTCATGATTGTCAGCATTTCAACAATCATTTCCAACCTATTAAATCAGTAACCAGCACTACTAATAAAACCTCTATCCCACAATGCAGAAAGATAACCCATTTACCCAAAAAAATTCGAAACCCAATTAAAGATCTTTACCTTAACGGAGACCTTACTCTTCACTTGGCTCTCCAGAGCTTCAGTCATGGACTATACAAACAAAACAACCCACAAACACAAAAGACCCATAAAAATCAAAGCATCCCAACCCAGATTCCAAAAACAGACGCACAATGCAGAAATGCAGAAACCAAGTCCCAACCTGACCTTATCGAACTGTACCAGAACTTGAATGGCGAGCTCAGGACTGAGAGCACCGCTCGAAACCATATCGTCCAACGTCTCCGTCAGGCACATACCGATTGTCGACCTTCTGTACAGCTCGAATGTGGCCATTCCGTACGATCCAATCGATCTGTTGACACATGAAAGCAACACAACACCCACCAATCAAATCTCCTGATTTGTCATCACAGAGCACACACGAACAAAAACAGCAAATCGAAGCAAAGAACTGGAAATTGCAGATTTTGAAGAAATCCCAAGTATTGCACTTACAATTTTGAAGGGAAATTAATCAAAAATAAATTTTGAAGGAGGATCTGAGATTTGCGAGAGAGAGGAAGGTACTGTTGTTCGTGGAGAGAGGCTTTGTCCGTTTGCTGAGAATAAGAAAATTTTTGAGAGCGAAGAGATTTGGGGCTTTTTATACCCTAGCTTTTGTAGTTGAAGGCTTATATAGATGCGACAGAATTGGACACTTGAAAAGACGATAATACCCCCAACATTTTTTGACTAATATTTTCATTTTACATCAAGAAAAAAAGCAAGTTGATGAATATTGGTACGGAAATTAATATTTTTTTAACAGCGCAAGAAAATTCACTATTCTAGATCGGCCTTCGGAGAACTGTATTAACAGTCTTAACCCATTCGTCAGCATCCGAATAGAAAACAAAAAGCAAGTTGATGAATATTGGTATGTAAATTGATATTTTTGAAAATAATTAATGAGTTCTTTTAAAAAGTCTCGAGTAAAATTCCATTAGATTTTAATTGAAATCAAAATATAAGTCGTACGATGTATGGATGACAACTAGGCAATGATCTCGTTTTCTATTCTATTAGATATAGAAATTAAAGTTTGGTCGAGTTTGAAGTACTTTATCTTCTATAGTGATTGTAATATGATTGACTCGAGGTGGGTTGACTAATTTTCGTATCAGAAATATCAAGTACTCGTCAATGAATAAATTTTTGTACTCATTATTATACTAATATGATACTCGGATCATTTTATTCAACCCACAAAATTGTTAGAAATCAAAACATATTTAGTCTATTAGAACGTTATGATCAACTAGTAGACCAATCCATTCAGTAAAAATTCCATCAGAGCGAGAAGATAATAATTTGAATATGAATTAATATGATAAAAAGAACATAAATACATCACCCACATTGACAAGCCTACTTAAACCACCTCACAGTTGGTTCATGAACACTCATGAAACTTTCTGTGTTGGGTTCTCAACAAAGAAAAACAAGTGGTTCTCACAACAAACACAACATCACATCACATCACAGTAACTTCAATTTCATTGTAAACAACATAACCATATCTCTGCAAGGTAGAAATCTACACTTCACACACTTCGGTCATTCTTGAGGCAGCAATGTTATATGGTGCTCAATGGCCTGCCTCGTCCCATGGTGAAACCTCTGGTTCCATCCGGCATCCTCGGGCCCTTTGCGTTTTGTTTGGGAGGCGCTTCGCATTGCGCTCCAAAGCTCGGTGATTGTGGATGCAGGTGCGGAGACAATGCCAGCGATCCCCGGGCGCCAATACGCCCCCTGCCCTTCCCCCGCCCAGATCTCCCCCACCCCTTCTTTAACCCCGTCGTGCTTTCTTCAGCCTGAAATGATAGCGTTAGCGTCTTACATCTGAAGGGTGTGAATTTAATCACTAGACGAGCCCTATATGAATCATCTCATTTTTTATATAACACAGTTCTTTTTGATGTTATGTTTGTTATGAAAACATACATTACTTTCCAGCACTGAGGGGGCGCTGTTTGGCTGGGAGGATTCTTCCATTGATTCGGGGAACTCGTCATCATCAAGAAGACCATCGAAGTCTGATTTTCTGCTCTTCAGAACAGATTTTGGCTGCAAATTTTACAGTGATGGCTATTAAGCAAATCTGTTCAGCAGAACTACGAATGAAGCTAGACAATGTAAATGCAAGCGAAATGTAACCTCCGTATACTGATAAGACATACCGAGCGCCTAAGCAGCAGCCTTACACGAAGCCCTTTTCTCCAGTTTCTTTCGTCGTTCAATTTCCCAACCTAGTAAACTATCTCAATGCAGATGCAAGATATAGAAAGTTAAGCAGTGTTCTGAACGCTAATTAGGCAGAGAGGGTCTTCTAAGGACTAATCGGGGATTAGTTGGGAATTCATCAGACAAGTCGGAAAATTTTAGAACACTGAAGTTAAGAAACATTGAAAATAAGTATATTTTTGCATACCGCTTTCTCAGCAACCTCTATGGTCTCATACTCCACAAGTGCATGAAGCTTCACATCACAGAAACTTAATGTAAGAACCAAGAAAATACTAATTTGGTAAATACTCGAGTTTACATATTCGCTCCTACCTTGTTACTGATTACATAGTCGCTTTTATTGGATCGAGAAGAATTGGGTTCCTGTGGATGACATATCCGAATGGATTTCACACTGTTCGTTGAAGCAAGGATTGACACGGAAAATTTAGAAGACTCCTCGAAATGAAAAATAATTAAGCAGACAAAGATCTGACCTTCCAACGACAGAAAATATTTTCTCTAGGTTTTGATGAGAATGATCCTCAGGTAAGTTCTCTCCCACAACAGTTCGAGACTGCAATGCACAGGCAAAGATTCAAATAAACACTTGCAATTCATATACACTACAAAGAAAGCCTGTAGCCTCTCACCTGCAAGTCCTCTTTGTCCTTTTCGGTGAAAGGGTACCTACGCCTGACCTTCTTGCCATCATTGCCTACCACCTTCACAACATTCACAAACAAATTGACAATAGTCAGAAACATATTTCAATAGTTCTTGTTTGTTAAACTTGGAACTTACAAGCTTTGAAGACGACTTGAGTGCTTGGGTGATCGAGTGGTTGTTAGTGAGTAGAGACTTCATCTTTTTCGTAGAGGCAACAACCGATATGGGAACTGTTACATACACGACATGAAAAACACAATGTAATTTCGACGTTGAGCTACTAGGGTTCATTTTCGCTCGTCAATCATGCTTAGGTTCTTACCATAGCCTTCAGGATCTTTGTTCATTTGTTTCACCAAAGACTCGTTCGCTAGCAAACTCAGATCACTGAACTGATATTCCACCTATCAAAAACACAAATGTGTTACATCGACATCAACACAACTCCATCAACAATTTCATAGTTCACATAATTACGCGAAACCCACAAACAAATATCAACATATCTCCCCCACATCGTGTAGCAGAAAGCCAAGTGAATAAAAATGAACGTTGATAAGCACAATTTTCTCACTGTTCAATCCCTCGCTGAAGTTTGAATAACTAAAACCACCCGAGATATTGATTTTGGTCACGAGCATAATAGGTCATTTCAAATACACTCGAGTTAACAAGTTACCAATCTAGCAAGCGTTTCACCAAAAATGACACCGATCTATGTTTTCGACAATAATGTAACACAATCATCAATTATAACCACACTAACTCAGTGATTTCGAGTTGCAAATCCAAATGCAACCTAACAACTCATGAACTTATAAATAAGTGTCAGACCTCTCTGGTTCTAATTCTCACACATTATCAAAACACTGAAAAACATACATTGTGCAGAAATAATTTGCACAAATTGAATCAAGGTAAAAGTACGAATAGCTACTATCAAATAAATGTCTTTTCCACGTAGCTATTCCCAACTAAAATTTGGGTCACTCAACTACACCGAGTTAAAGGAAATTCTCACCCGTTAAATATCCAGGGGAAAATGTTAATTTTGAAAGTATAAAGACGAAAATGCCTCTGACTAGAAATCAAATTTTCAAACCTAAAAATTTAATTTTAAAATCTACATTAGATTTTTAAGTCTCAAAATTAGATTTTTAGTCAAAGGGCATTTTCGACTTTTCACTTCCAAAATTAACATTTTCCATCTTAACGATGGGAATTTTCGATACCTCAGTCATGGTTATGTGGAAAAGTCGTTTAGTTGGGATTTTTCGTTGAATCAACCTTCTCATCCCACAGATAATGTATTCAACTTCAATCATTCATGTATGCAACGAATTGGACAAGAACACACATACATTACACAAATACCTATAATGAAAACAAAAACAAAAAACATACCTGCTTGACGATCTTCTTGCGCAGATCGTCGGCGAGGAGGT
Source organism: Geranium incanum (assembly GCA_036897385.1). Classification (NCBI taxonomy): domain Eukaryota; kingdom Viridiplantae; phylum Streptophyta; class Magnoliopsida; order Geraniales; family Geraniaceae; genus Geranium; species Geranium incanum. The sequence continues at coordinate 6,540 of JAYMTQ010000558.1, read as the reverse complement.
TCTTGGAGCAATCGGGGACCGAAGCAGTTGAGCTGGAGACGAAGGAGGGAGGTTCCTGATCCTCGACATAGAACCAATCGGAGGCACCAGCAGAGTCGCCGACGAACTGGAAGCAAGGGTAGAAATAACCTGAGATGGGGACCTGGGAATGCGATCTCGGAACAAACTCAGGCGCTTGGACGTTCAATTTGAAGCTGCTACTGCCACTGCTGCTACTGCACGTTGTTGTGGTGGTGATTGGCTTCATCTTCTCCATTTCTAGGGCTTCTCGCATCTTTTCCCCTTTCTGAGCCTGCGCCATTTTTTGGGGGCTTCTCGTTTTCTTGTGCCCTGATCGATCGATGATTGATTGTGGCGTTTTGGGGATTTTTTTTGGTGGGTTCTAATTTCTCTGAAGTTTAGTGATTTTTGACCGTTTATTTTCAGTCCATGTTTCGCGCCAAAATCTGAGAGGAGCGACACTTGGTCAACTATAATCTATTTGGGTTTGACCATTTTTTGGTTGTTATGCAAATTTCTCACCTGTCCAATTATTTTTTTTATCAGCAAATTGTATCAAGGTTTGAGTTCGACTATGCTATGACGAAGCAAGACAGCACCAAACTTATGATTCTTAAGATTTCTTAAAATTATTGTATCGGTAACGAGCTCAAGACACACCCTTATGTTCAATTATTTCTTAATCAGACATAAATTAAATTTTTAATTAAATTATGGGGGAGTGGATTCAGACTGGGAAGTGTGGAGTGTGGGGGCGGTGTGCAGAGGTGACGGAGGCAAGGTGGTGGCAGCATTCTGTAAACGCTTCGCGGGGATTCTCCAGCCAGCAGAGGTGGAGGCCATGGGGGTCAGGGAAGCTCTTTGTTGGATTAAACGCAACCAATGGAGCCAGGTAGTAATGAAGACCGATTGTATTCGGGTAGCAGAGGGTATCTCAAGTGACAAGAGTCTGCAAAATCAGTTGGGAGGAGGGGCATCTTGGAGGATTGTCGTAATACTATTAGTAGATTAGCTTTCAATGTTTTGATTAATTTTGTTTCTAGGGTTTGTAACACGACAACTCATGAGCTAGTCAAATTTGCTTTAGACCAGATGAATTGAAATCATGATGATGAGTTTTTTCCCACCACATTTTGCAGAGGCCGTTAGACTTGATGTCAGTAACGGTTAAACTTGATGTCAGTCGCAGATAATAATAGTTTTCACTTTGAAAAAAAATTCTTAATTAGACATCAGTTCATTTTTATAAATTTTAATTAATTTCTTTTCCAATTAATTTTTATTCAGGCTTCATAAAAAATTTTCCACCCTACTAACTTATAGCATTTTAAAATACTTAAATTTTCAAATAATTTTTTTTTGAAATGAGGTATGTTTGGCCATTCGAGTATGCTAGTAATGCTACTATATTATTGGATTCGAGCACCTGAATTTGACTCAATAAATTAGGATCAGAACGGAGGGATTACAAGATTATTTATATATTCTCGATCACTACTCACTCATGTGACTTATTCTCAAGTCGTATCTTTTGTCATGCCTAGACTCAATTTTATTCAGAGACATCACGTGGCTAGTTGTTTAAGGTACCTTAATTTGTTTTTTTTTTCTTTCTGAGAGAACCTTAATTTATTTGTTTGATGTTGTAAATATAGTAAGTGGCTGGCCAAATTGAAACCAAAATCAATACGCTTTCTTTTTTTGAATATAAATCAACACGCTTTCAAATCCTAAAATCATCAACTTTATTTCATTTGCATAACATATTACATCAACAAAAGCTTCATCAATATTTCTAATTAATTAAATTAAACTAAATTAAAAACACAGGTCAACCCACCCCTAGAAATTATTCTAATCGAGATCAACGAGTATCAATTACCAAAACACAGCATAGAAAAGCGCAGCGACGTAGAAGAGGAGACCGGTGGGCACCAGGATCGCCAGAGTCCCGACGGCGACGACGCTGCTGGCGTTTCCACCGGCGACAGGTCCGAGCCTGATCTGGACAACGCCGGCGAGCCCGAGCGTCATGAAGATGGTTCCAAAGACGGTTCCGGCGCCGGAGACGAGCAGACCGGCCCGGTACAGGGTCCGGTCAACCCGGGCGACCAGCGGCTCGGCCGGGATGTACCGGAACCCCAGCTTGATGGCCAGGCCGGCCACGACGGCGACGATGTAGGAGATGAGCGAGTAGAGGTACAAGGCGGCCACGGAGGCGCTGGGGCTCAACGCCAGGCCGAAGAACACCCCGACGGCGAAGAGCAGGTTCGCTCCGATGACGCTGTCCAAGGCCGTGACTTGGGTCCTGATTTCCTGGCTCGAAGCCATCGTGAATAGGGAACAAGAAGAAGAAATGAAAATGGGAGGAAGAAGAAGAAGTGAAAATGGGAGGAAGAAGAAGAACTGAAAATGGGTACATACAAAGAAGAGCTGATGAGATGTGAGATGAACAAAAATGGGAAGAAGAAGAAGTGAAAATGGGGAAAAAAAGAAGAGCTGATGAGGTGTGAGGTGAACAAAAATGGGGAGGAGTGAAAACGGGCATTGACTTAGAAAAATGCCTCTTTGTGGCATAAATATGTATTTAGTTCAATGAATTGCTACTCTTATATCTGTGTGTATTTACATGAATACATAAATACTTATACACTTATCTGTCTAGAGCAGAAAGAAATGAGGCTGGTGAGATTATCTTTGGTATATGGTAATTGTCATCTGTCCATGAGCTTGTTGCTGATGATTGGTGCAATCTGTTGTTTTCCATACTGATTCTAGTCTGCAACAGAATGAGAATAAGCTTGTTAGCTCTTAATGGATTGAATCGGTGTAAGGTCAGGGTTTGAGCTAGAACTGAACTATATGGTATGTAAATAGCTTATGCAAGAACCTCTATCCAATTACCGACCTTCTGTTTGTTATTCATGCTCCGGTGATGATCAAAGTTGACGTGTGAGTTTCTACCAATGGAAGCTCGGTGATGAGCTAGTTCTTCTTTGACGCGTGAAAGAACCATCTCTCCTCTCTGCAGCCTTACTTTGAGGTCTTCGATCTGGAGTTTGAGCGTGTTGTTTTCTTCCTGTTGCAGCGCCATAAAAAATTTAGAAAAATTGGAATCACAATAGAACATGTTTCAGATAGCTCGGCTATAAAGAATATTTAAAACTCTTTGCCTTGATTTTGGCATGATGATGAATGCGCTGCTGGAGATTTTGCTGACTGGAGAGTTTCTTTAGCTCTTCTTCTAGCTCCATCACCGTCTTCTTATGGTTTACACACTCAACCTGGCAGGGAGAGAAGTCAGTTTCATACCGAGACAATAAAACTATGCTCTATGTTCGTAACCAATATGTCCAAACAAAAGATAAATCACCTTCAACATATCATTTTCAGTTTTTAGCAATTGTTCTAACTGACGAAGCTTTTCTAATTCTATCTGGGCAGCTAGCAGTTCAGTCTGTCTTCTATCACTTTCTTCTAGCCACCTGAAATACAAAACTTCAAGAAGCTTAGAAGGCTGAAGAACAAAGGAAGGACTGGATATGGGGAAGCAACAGTTACTTACCCTTTCCTGTCCTTGACGAGTTCATTTAGGCGCTTCTTCATCTCAATTACATCTTTCTCCTGATGAAGAAAAATCGTGATACAGTCAATTCAATGCATAGAGTCAAGATAATGTTGGTGTTTTCAAAAGATTAAGGATACCCTTATTACCTCAGAATCAGAAATGGGAAGTTGAGTCTCTGCAGGTATCTTCTGAACTTGCTGATCATGTAGCAGTGACTAGTATTTGCACAACAAGACATGTGAGATAAGCACAGTGCAGATCAGCTTAATAGATGACATCAGAATAATTTTGTACACTAACAATCAATAAATTCCGTGTGTAATGATAACAGAGAATTCAATTCTGAAATGGAGAATGAGTAATAGCCTTAACTAATATCAAGCTTACCGCATAATTGCTCATATCCAGTTTGAGCCCCAGCAAATCTCGAATTACATCGTGGGTCATGCTCTCAGCAGCTGCTAATTTAGCATTCAATTGGAATATCTGCAAAGAGTAAAATTTGAACATTGAGAATCATGACTTCTATTTTGTTATCAAACGTCCAAAACCAAAGGAAGACGGTGAGTCCTACCTCCTTCTGTCGACTGACCGCTAAGGATTCAAGCTCTTGAATCCGTAGCCTAGCAGCTGTAAGATCCTCATCCTTCTCAGATTTGATTTGATTCACCAACCCCAGCCCGATGCATTTAAAAGGGGATCCAGAACCTCTAGGCCTCGTGGCATTCTTTTCTGGTTTAACTGATAAAGAGTTTGATAATTGGGTGGATGGACACTCAGGTTTGACTTGTCCAGCCATGGCCTCTAACGCCTTGAACTGTTTGAGGCAGATAAACAGTCAGTCTAATAGCCTTTTTCTTACATTCGGAAAAATAATTTGATTAATCCTTATCTGCTAGCCTACCTTTTGCTTACACTCAGAAGCCTGTGCTTCTGCATACAAGTTTAGCTCAGAGATGTGTGCTTTGAGTTTCGTAATCTGTTATAGAATAACAGAACAATTTCAGACTAAGCCAAACTAAAGTCATCGGGTTAAATATCATCCTAAGTTCTTAATTTAACCACAGTAATCAAGGAATACAAAAACATGAGACAGAAACCTCACCTCTGCTTCCCTGTCAGCCACATCCTTCTCACGGACTTCAACATGCTTCTTGGCTTCTTTAAGGTTCTTCTCTTTCTCTTCTAAGTGCCTAGAATTATCAAACGAATTTTATGAAGGATTCACAGATTTCTGCATTTCTATATCCATTAAAATATTTTGGCAGAGCTGTTCAAAACCTTTTCATGTCAACATCAGCACTGCTAACATTCTGCATTTGATGTTTTAGTCCAAGAAGCTCCAACTCTAGGTCTTCTCTCTGCAACCGTTGTCGTTCAGCTTCTCCTTTAATTATGTCAACCTAACAAGTTCGATCCATGAGATTATTATTAGGGATAATTCTAGGTGGCTACACCTATTGCTGTTTTTCACCTGACTACGCCTAAGATGTGCAAAATTTTCGCTTTGCACCTTCCGTCCAATTCCGTTAGTTTTTAACATTTTTAGCATGTGAAATGACTAAAATACCCTTATAATCGAATGAGTTATTAAAATTAGATTAAAAAAACTAAAATACTCACACATATACTTCTAATTTTCAAACGCATGTTATTCACACACACACTCTCTTTCCTCTCTCAACCAACCCAAATTGATCAGAGCTCATCAAAGCTTTTTACCTCAAGAACCATGTCTCCAAATTTCGAATTATTAACAATTGTTGTTCATAAAAAATTGAAGAAATTAGAATCAAAGTGGTTTTGGAGGATCGTACACGGCACAAATTCTCAGACGATCCTTGCATCGATCTCACCTAGTTTATTTGATTTCTCTTGTTTGTTATTCTCGTCGTTGTTTCGGAGGGAAAAGAGAGTGTGTGAATGACATATGTATGAAAATTAAAAGAATATATAAGGGCATTTTAGTCTTTTCAATTCCAATAACTCATTTAACCCTAAAGTGTATTTTAGTCATTTCACATGTCAAAAATATTAAAAACTAACATCATTGGACATAGATGTACAAAGTGAAAATTTTGTAAAACTTAGGTATATCCATATAGAAAAAAAAAATTCTAAATATGTCACTTAAAAAACGAACAGTTATAGAAATAACCACATGAAATTATCTCTATATCTTATTATCTTCTTTTAGACTCTAGATCCTCACCAAACAACCATTACACTTTAAACCATTAAATTTAGGACTGATATACTCTTCTTGTGATAAGTTTTCTATAATCACATTTTGTACCCCCTTATTTCGACTAAAGATGTAAATTTATGTTTTCCATTTTACTTGCATCCGATATTTAATATGCATTTTCTTCTCTTTTTGTGTTCCTTAGTCAATTTCTTTTACTCCTTTATATATACTAAAATCATATCAATTCCTTACCATTATTTCTATGGTGGCGTAACACGCAATGCACGATACATTTTGTAGAAAAAGTTTTTATTTAAATTTTACACCTAATTATCCTAATTATGAGAGTTTAAAATTTTATTTTATTTTTTATGACGGTTTGCTACACTTAATTATTCAAAAACGATACTTTCACATCTTAACTAATTTTGTCTATTTTTATTACCATAACTATCTTTTGAGACAACCTGCTCAAAAATGTCTAATATACATAAACTATTTCTGGTTTAAGAAACCAAAATTGAACTGATTCAATTTGAACCCACTTGACTAGTCGGAGTTGATGCTACCGGAGGAGACCAAATATCTCTGGTCCGATACAATTTTCTGGTCAAACTAGATTGAATGAGTAAGCCCAATTTAATCGGTTCAATTCAATTTGACTAGTTTAATTGTAGTTCAATTACTGATAAAAAAAGTTCGTGATTCAATTAATAATAGTTTAAGTATTTTTAAACTTTCAATGTAAGTTGTCTTAATAAGAATTGTTAAGATATAAAAGTTA
>JAYMTQ010000557.1:0-17135 GCA_036897385.1 Geranium incanum | reverse complement strand
ATTTTCAAATTATTTTTTATTTTTATTTCTACTTTTTTAATTCACCACCGAAATGGCCGACACCGCCTCCTCCTCCGCCGCCCGAAGAGGATCCACAACAGCACAAACTCTTCCAAAATCCCATATTTACTCACTCAAATATGTTATTACTATATATGGCGAGGTTGGTCCGTTTTATATATAGGCCGTAAACAATATATTATATACACGACAATTCAAAATGTGGAACATTCAACGGCCAACCTTGTTAAGGAATTGCGATGTTTCAAATGTGACGGCTGGTCAATTGTTGAGGCACCTTCGAAGATCATTGGAATTTTCATTGGACAAACATGGTCAAGATTTCGTATCGATTAAAATTATTACAAGTCCGCATTATATAGTCTTCGAGTGATCATAGGATTAATGGTTGATATGAGGAGAAATCTGGCGAGAACCTCCTCATCTCGTGAGAACCGTGCGCGCACGCCGACATAGCGCTAAGTTGGCGCTGAGCTGAAAGACGCAAAAAAAAATTCAATTTCACGGCTCCCTCGTTATATCACACCCCCTGCCACATATTGCTCCCATATTAGTTATGTAATTCTCCATGGAATTAATGATTTTCTAGTTGATATTTATGAGATTCCCTGGTTGAAAAAAGATTTAAATTTCACACCTCCCTTGTTATATGCATGTATTAACTTGTGAGTGTGTCAATTTGACCCGTGATTTTATATAATACCATTAGGCTAGGTGGCGGATCCAAACATCATTTTGATAAGGAGAAAATTTCTTACTAAACTTTAATTTCACCATAACATAATTAATTAAAAAAATAATTAATCATGGTTTAAGTTAGCATACATACTACTGTTTTTGGTAGAAATAAAATATGTTCCGCCGAGATGAGTACAACTATTAAATTTTGGAGAAGTTGATACGTTGGAAGGGTTGAATGCAAATAAAAGATTATTTGAAATTAAGGAAAAATATTGTGACCATTCCTAAATAATTTTTTTTAATTCGTATATGTTAAGTTTTTGAATAAAAAATATTGAGTGAAAAGTCTCAAATGTCATTTGATTAAAAATCTAATTCTCTAATCTAAAAATCTAATTTTAGATTAGATTTTTTTATTTTTAGATTTTAAATGAACTACATATCTAAATTAATCAGTTTTTGGTTTCGTTCGAGAAGAAAGCAAACCTCGACGATCTCGGCCTTGGGAATGCACAGACTCGAAACACACGATGACAATGCTGAAAGAAGAGACAGATTCAATATCGTGACATATTGATTACTTAGTACTCAAGCTCTGGTCAAACCGTATGCAGCAACAGGTTGAAATGATGACCGTGGTCCTGGTAATGCTGAGAACCATCATTTAATTCTATTAACAATACACCATTCTCACTTAACTTTCTTCAACCACAAACATATTTTCCACGCTTCCAGAGTCGTCAGAAGTTTCACGCTGCCTTTTTCCCGTTCATTCATAAAAAAAAAATTCTACTAACTTTTTTCAGAAATGACGAAAATACCCATGTAATAAAAAATTTACAAAAGTAAAAATTATTTCGATCCTATATTTTTGTAAATTTAGAAAACTGTGTTAGTATTAAAAAATTAAAAAACTACTTTTTAACATCATTTTTTTGATTTTTGCCCAACATTCTATTTCCTATATCTGAACATCCGGCAACATCATATATTTTAGAGGCCCGGGCCCAAAGTGGCCCGGGCCAATGCGTAGCCGTCGCTCACTCCTCGATCGTTTCCGTTTCCGTTTCCGTTTATGGTAATGCTTTGATCTGCAAGTGATTGAGTAGTGTTTGTGTGTTTATTATATTCTAATTCTTTATTATTAATTGCTGATGACATTGGTGTGGCCGAACCGGAAAGAACCGAAACCGTCAGTTTGGTTTTGAGTTATAAAATTTAAAAATTCAAACCGAACCAGAAATACATTTATTGGCCAAACAAAATTAATTCAAGCCCTAAAGTTAAATAATCTAAATAATAAGTCAGATTGAAAAAAATAGATGAGGATTTCATGAAATTTGCTTCATAATAATCCAAGATAAACCAAACCAAAAACTGACGTGTTCAAAATCGAACCAAGCAAATAATCTCTTGGGTTCAATTTTTAATCTCTTATAACTGAATTAATAGACTCAGTATAAAACTAAACTGAACTGTAGTATGTTTAAAAGAAAATGTAAAAGAATAGAAGAGTAAGGTTGTGCTATCCAAATTCCAAATCATTCAAGTCGCGAATTTCATGCCATGTTGTTGTCGGGCCGGTTGATGGGTAAACGAATGGGCCTGGCTAACATGTGCCCGTTAATTAATACTTAGAAAGAAGTAACATAGCGGTTTTTCAAAATCCACAACACAACAAAACACCACTCTTCTTCTTCTTCTTCCCTTAGTCACATATTCACTACTCTCTCTCGCATGGGTTTGATTTCAGATACAGTACAAAAATCGTTGTGGGGAGTGTGAAGCATCTGAATGTTCTATGCATTTACGTCGTTGTTTCACCGGAGGAGATAGTGATCGTGTTTATACTTCACTTGCAACGACGTCGGTTCTAATTCATGGATGGCAAAAGCTAAGTGCGTCGACAGGTAAGGAGCAACGCAGTGACGGCCCATTTTTGTTTATCATCCAATAGTCCTTACAATATTCTCAATTTGTATTTGTCTCCACCAAAATGTCCATCATGCATATATACCCACCTTCTTGATCACACGAGTCCTCTTCCCGTACGAGTAAAACACCAGAATCATAACCCATATAAGAGATCGGACTCTTCATCTTCTTCTTCGTCAAACCTCAGTCTCATCAGCTGAAAACGCCATTGATGAAACCCAGAACTTTTGAACAGCTGTCACCAACCACAAACCTCCTGTTTTCTCCTTCCACTCGTCACTCTCCTCTTCGCCAAACCTCTGTTTCTCTAAACCCAACCCAAATCACTAACTCCGGTTACAATCTGACTCCCTACAGACCTCGAAGCTCCCATCAATGGTCGTTTCACATCTGTCACCAAACCCACAAACCCGACTCGGCCGAGTCCTCCATCAAGAAATCGACCCAAAAAAATTCATCTTTTTTCTTCTTCTTGGCCATGAATTATGCGAGGTCCACAGATGTCACCACAGAGCATTGCCAAAAATAGAATAAAGCTGAGAGATTCAGCTTCTTCTCTCTTTAGCTCAGAGACCCATTTTAGCTCGATTCCATCAGAACAGAACTGAGCCCAATTTCCCTGACACAATAATCAAATCAAATCCAAGTTGTGAGTGTTGATGGACCAACAAGAGGTTGTTGTGAAGACCGAGGCGTGTGAGATCGAGCTCGAGCTCGGGCTCGGCCTTGTCACATCCAAAAGAGACAAGAACATTGGCGGGTTGGGGTCCACCCGACCCGCCATTGAGATCATAGATCTCGTGGCCGCGACTAGCTTCGGTGTTGGGGCGCATCAGAGGAGGAAGAGGAGGGCCAGGATGAGGAGAACCGACATTAAAGTCCTCTCCTTCTCCTCGACCGTGCCTCTCCCTCCTCCAACTACACGTGTAAGACCACTACCTCGTACATTTGCTAATAATTTTGTCTTACAGATTGAAACTTTATCACTTTTAAGTGACTTTGTTGTGTTGAACATCTTGGTTTTTGTGGCTCTCTGTTACATATTACAATGATAGTGTTGTTTTCAAGATCTTAGTCTCTGTTGTGAATCAAGATCACTACCTAGTACAATCCTAGATTCTCTTTTTTGTGTGTTGAAGATCTTGGTCTTCGTGGGTTTCTCTGTTTTTCTGTTACAAATTACAGTGTTGTGTTCAAGGTTTTAGTCTCTTTACAAATCAAGTAACTCCATTTATTTTCTGTTCACTTTAATATATAAGTTTTTGAGTTTGAATCTTGATACAGACTTTTTAACTAAGATTAATTAATTTGGGCTATCTCTAAAACTATATTTGTTAAATCTATGAATTGATATATATTTTTCACTATATTAGCATATGATTTCAATACATTTAGATTATAAAGTTGTCTATATTTAGAAATTATAAAAAATATTTAAAATCAAACATGTCTGGGAGCATTTTGCCCAATTGAGCACTTGACATTGTGAAGTCTCGATCTTAACTGGATTGTCTGTTTGATTTGGCTATACTTCGAGGAGATTGATCAGAGAAAAGTGAGGTTTCTTTTCCAGAAGAGCGACGTAGGTTCTCTCGGGAGAATCGTACTCCCCAAGGTCGGTCTCTGCATGTTTCATTTAACCAACAATGTATGTGTGTGTATCTACGGCAGAGAGTCACATGCCACCTCTCCAGTCCAAGGAAGGCGCTCCCATCAACGTGGATGACTTGGACGGCAAGCATGTCTGGACCTTTAAGTACAGGTTTTTATTTGCTTTACTTTACCCCTAAAATTAAGCACAAACATTTCATTTCACTTTTATGTGTGCAGGTTTTGGCCTAATGTCAATAGCAAAATGTATGTACTTGAAAACACCGGTAAGTATATGCTTACACACACTAGTTGTCTAGTTATTGCTCACAATATTGTTAATTAGTTCTTGATGACAAAAAAAGAAAATGACAAATATATGCTCAATAATTAACATGAGAGTGTTGTCTTGCTTTTGGTGTGTGTGTGTGCAAAATGTATGTTTTTTTTATAAAAATGATGAAATTGTCCTTAAAATTAAGAATAAGCTAGCACCCTCTTACTAAAAGTGTTATATTTTCGGATGGTTGAGCCATTTATTTGTTGACTCGTCGATGGTTCTTTAAACTAAATCAATTCATTTACAGGAGAATTTGTGAGCACTCATAGCCTGAAGAAAGGAGAGTTCATCATGATGTACCAAGATTTTTCAAATCAGAATTTTGTATGTATGCTTTAATAAAAAAATAGTATAATCAGAATTTGAAGAGAAACAAAAAAACTTACCGAGGGGCGTTGAATTTTCAGGTGATTCAGGCAAGAAAGAAGTCGGAACAAGACATATACTCTGATATAATCGGTATGAAGTCCATTAACGGCGAGGAGGTGTGTGAGATAAAGAAGAAGGGGTCGTTCCACCAGAAATATCCGACGGTGGAGGAGGAGTCGAGCATATCGTCGTTCGTGTACGACACGACCAACGACTCTCCTCTTGATTTCTGCTACTCCGCCAGGGTTCCACCACGACTTCTTCTGACGTTTGTGTCATGTGATCTCTTCACATGTTATGTCATGTCCCTCAATGTTTATTTGGTGACAAGAACATTTCTATGTTAAGCTTGAACTATTTAATCCATTTTGACAAAGGCTTTGTTGTTTTGTTTGTAGTGTATGCTAATCAAAAGGGGTGACCAATTTCTAATCGGAATCAAGTTCGATATGCTGAATTGGATTGCACTGCACACTATGAATCCAACTTATAATTTTGTGGGTTGGGTTTGAATCTATTAATGACTGTCAACACGCATCTTCCAGGTTTTGGATTGTCCATACAAAATATTAAGGAGTATTTAAATAATCTAAATCGATCAAATTTTGTACACGCAATGATATTTTTATCATCCATATCAATTCCATGTACTAATACGTAAATTGATTAAATGTGTTTTGAATTGTAAATTTTATTCATTTTTTATAAAATTAAATGCGTTGAATTATATTTGTTAGGTATAAATATGACTTAATATGAGTAGAAAGTAAAATGTCTGATAAATTTAGGGTCAGTATGAGAGTTGGTCAAGTAGTAGCACCGAACCAGAAGACACATATATTAAAATGATTACTTTTTATTTATTGAGTCTGATTTTTATACATTGAAAACTGGACATATTGAATCAGTTTCAAAGAACATGGTGAGTCTAGATACCCGGTCCATAGTCACTCATGTTAGTCAATCGGAATGACGACTCAATACTAGGCCCTAACAAGCTTGTCTAGCTCAATTGGTAGAGCCCTAGGCTCTTAACCTTGTGGTTGTGCTTTTGAGCCCTGCTGGATTAGTTTCAAAAAACAGGGCGAGTCTAGATATCCCTCAGTTGATACATTGCAAAGCTCTTAACTTTGTGGTCGTGTTTTTTAGTCCTACGATGTTCAATATGAGAGTCAGTTAATCAGTAGAATCGAACCAGTCATTGAATAGGTTTCGAAAAACATGGTGAGTCCAGGTACTTGCTCAATCAGAATGACGACTCAACATTTGGTCCCAACAGGCTCGTATTTTAGTTGGTAGAGTGCAAGGCTCTTAACCTTGTGGTTGTGGGGTTTGAGCCCTACGGTGGGCGTTTCATTTTCCATTGATTCATGTTATATTTGGGCTTCAGAACAAACCTGTTTTGGGCCTTGATGGACATAAAGACAAACATGTTAATGAATCCATTGGTTTTGTCTTCTCTATCCCGGGAAGCTTCCTCACTATTGTCCCGTCCCGTGTCAGTAATTAATTGGACATAGCTGAAATGAAGAAGCAAATAAATGACAAAAACTAAAAACGAAATTAAATGAATTTCCGATCTCCGCCACCGCCATATCTGAAACCAAAAAGCTACGCACACTCGTCTCTGTCTCGGAAGGAGCTTCGATGGCGAGCAGGTACTTGGTGGTGTCTCTTCCTGTTCAAGGCTCTGCTTCTTCGATCTGGACCAAACTCCAACAGCAAATCTCCAAACATTCCTTCGAGACTCTTCTCTACCGGGTACTCTTATCATCTCCAGATAGATCTGCTACTCATCACCTTCAATTTTCGATTCTCTTATCTCTCTCATTCAATTTTCAGTTCAATATACCTAATCTGCGTGTTGGAACGCTCGATTCGCTCCTCGCTCTCAGCGATGATCTCCTCAAGGTAATTTCGGTGGAGAATCGAATCCGAATTTTGGATCATATTTCTGTTCTCGAATTTATTGATCCGCGCAGCGTGATATGGTGTGTTTGATGTTAGTTATGTGAGTTTTGGAGTGAATTCGATGATGTTAGGTGGCGGATTTGTTGAATTGTGTCCTGATGAATTCGAATCACATTATGCATTCAATTCTTTCGTGATGAACTGGAATTCGAATCACATTATGCATTCAATTCTTTCGCGATGAACTGGAATTCGAATCACATTGTGGATTGAATTTCCTAGAACCTGAATTTGCTTTTTCATTCCTTGATCTGTTGTTTTGGTTGAGATCACTAGATTTTTATTTGTTGAAGTAATCTGCAGTCCAATGCCTTTATGGAAGCAACATCAAACAAGATCAAGAGACAAATAGAAGAACTGGAAAAGGCTTCAGGGGATGCCAGTGGCGCTCTCTCGGTTGATGGTGTACCAGTTGATTCATATCTCACTAGGTTAGTGACACTTCAGTCATTTCTGGATTTTATTTGGTTTTAAATGATATAATCAACCAATTGTCATCTGTGCCGTGTAAGATTTGTATGGGATGAGGCCAAGTACCCTACAATGTCACCTTTGAGGGAGATCGTGGATAGCATTCATTCCCAAGTGGCAAAGATTGAGGATGATCTCAAGGTAAAGATTTGTTTCCTATTCTTTTTGTTCTTTTTTCATTATATTAGGGTTAGTTTGTCATTGTTAGAGTAGGAAGATTAAGTGGCTGCATAAATATTCTTATATTTTGATTTAGAATAGTTGTATCCTTATAGCTTTTATAGTGGTAACTTTTCTAGCATATGTGATGGCTTCTAAGGGTTTTTTACTTAACCTATTTTCTTGACAGAGATATTAACCTTTTCGAATTTCTATCACCGTTACGAGGAGTTGCTATTGTAGTATGCTTCCAATCGAAACACACTTGTTCCTTCATCCCTCATTGTTGAAGGGCTTTCTGTTACTTAAATTTTTTCAGATGCTTAATTACTCTTGACCTTAGTATTACATGCTGGTTGTTGAATAATTGTGTATTCAGTTTCTGACTTCTGTTGTGGTACATTCAATAGGATGTTGGGTTCTTACAGCTGCCTCTTATGTTAGGTTCGTGTTGCTGAGTATAGCAATGTTCGTGGTCAGCTCAATGCTATAAATCGAAAGCAAAGTGGAAGGTATGTCATTTTGTTTTATTGTTATTACAAAGGACTATTTAGAATACAGACAAGATTTAATGTATCGACATATCCAAGTAATTAACGTCATATTAGGTGGTCTTAACTCCATGTTTATTTCAGCTTGGCTGTTCGGGATCTTTCCAGCTTAGTAAAACCAGAGGATATTGTTACCTCAGAGCACCTAGTAACCCTCCTTGCAATTGTCCCCAAGTACTCACAGAATGATTGGTTGTCCAGTTATGAAACCTTGACTAACTATGTGGTAAGCCTTATGGTATTTCTATATTAATTCTTTGGGGTGGGGATGTTGTTGTGTTGTCGGAGGCTCTGAGTTATTCATGGAAAGTCATATAGGATGGTGGTTTAATGTGCTTGATAAACCTAAGGTATATCATATTGTTGAAAACTATGAGTTACTGAACATGCACTAACTTTAGTTTATAGTCTTATGTGTCTGGTTAATTAATCACATCAGGCTTTTCCAGGTGCCCAGGTCTTCCAAGATGTTGTATGAGGATAATGAGTATGCTCTCTATACGGTGACACTATTTAGTCGAGTTGCTGACAATTTCAGAACAAGTGCACGTGAAAAAGGGTTCCAAGTTAGTATGCCATTGCTATGCACTTCTTCTTTTTCTTTTTCCTTTGTCCTTACACAAATCAGTTCCTTATCTTTCATTCCAATTGAGATTTACTTGCAAGAAGCCTCATTTGATTCTAACAAATGTAATGCATGAGTATTTTACTTATTTGTGCATTTTTTTTGGTAAAGCATCTTACTTGATGGGAGATCTCTAATTAGTATAATTATGTATGTTTACTGTGTGATCCAGATACGTGACTTTGAGTATAGTCCAGAAGCACAAGAGAGTAGAAAGCAGGAGCTCCAAAAATTGATGCATGACCAGGAAAGCATGAAAAACTCACTTTTGCAGTGGTGCTATACTAGTTACGGAGAGGTATCTGCTTACTCTGTTTCTTTTGCTTTACTATTTTTTTATATTGTATGTATGTCTCTTCACTTCGGGCTTTCGTTGGGGTCATATAGAATCACAAGACATATGCTACGTGTGTCCTTTAGGTGTTCAATTTGGACCAGTTGATTGGTAAAAATATCCTGTTTTTATGTCAATATAGAAAGTTCTAGCAAGGTGAACATCTTTGGGGGCATTTGGAACTTGCCATTGTTTATGTTAACTCATATAGGAGGCACGTAGAAATATTAACTCATGTGAGTGGGCCCCTGAACTGAAGTCTTTGGCACTGCCCAAAATCTTATCACTTACTTCCTCTGTCCCAAAATAATTGTCTTGCTTTTCTAATATTGGTATTCAAAATAAATGTTCACTTCCACTTCAGTTAGTAATTAAGTGTGGATTATCAATAATATTTACTCCACAAGTTAGTTATAAAATTTCAGTTGCAAGAATATGGGAGCACATGAGGGTGAAAGGTGGAAATTACAACACTAAAATTTGAATGCTTAATTTATACAAATAGTCAAATGAGACATTTGGTCTAAGATGGGTATTATTTTGAATGTTTAGTTTTTACAAATAGTCAAATGACACATTTATTCAAAGATGGATATTATTTTGGACATTTCCAGTGTAGGGAGGGTAATGACCCCACATGGAAAGGCGAGAAAAATCAATTAGGATAAACTAAAGGGATCATGAGTAAGAGTTTGGCGCTCCCTTATAAATAAGCAAGGTGATCCCAAACCTCGGTACACGTTGCTTCGGAGTTTGGATAAAAAGTATGCCCAAGTCAACATGAAAACAATCTACTCCCGCGTGTCCTACCGTGTGCTGAAATACCAAGGTTGTAATTAACTAATGATATGATTGCTATTTCAAACATAATTAACTTCCAAACTAGTGAAATATGAGTAAAACATTGCACTACTTGTGTTTGAAGTATGATAGATTGCAGGAGAAGTATATGAATAAAACATTGTACTACTTGTGCTTGAATATGGTTTAGTGGTTAGTAGTTAGTGTTAGTGCCACTGTTTATCTTGGTGCTGCTTTACACTTTATCCAATGTTTTTGCCATCTTACACTGACTTTTTTCAATTGCAGGTTTTCAGCTCCTGGATGCATTTTTGTGCTGTGCGGATATTTACAGAAAGCATTCTGAGATATGGATTGCCACCTGCTTTCTTGGTACCTAACCTTCTTTTTTTTTCTGACTTTTCATCAAGAAATCAAATATTTGACAAAGGACTGGTTTTGTTTCAGTCATGCGTGTTGTCTCCATCCGTGAAAGGTGAAAAGAAAGTGCGTTCCATTCTTGAAGGATTATGCGACAGTACAAACAGGCAAGTTGTCTTATTTTATGGTCTATGCTTTAAAAATATTTCCTAGGTTGATGATTCCCAGATTTAACTGAAATCTCATTCTTATTGGGAGCTGTCATCACAAACACATGCTTCTTAGGGGCAAGGTTCGAAAAATGCTAGGTGCTAGTTGGGGGAATTGAGACTTCGGGGACTAATCGGGGATTAATTGAATTTGAATTACTGGCACAATTCTTCAGTGTGATGTTCATGTTTCTGTTTCATGATATGCCTGTGTTAACTATTTGAATGCAGCAGTTACTGGAAATCAGAAGAAGACTCTGTGGGAGCAGGGATGGCCGGTCTAGGCAGCGATATTGATGCACATCCTTATGTTTCATTCACAATCAACCTTGCTTGAATCAGAATTCCTTTCATATCCATCCAAAGGATTTATCATCAATAATGCATGCATGCCGGGTGGGGATAACAGATCTTTGTATGTATATTAGGGTTAAGAAGAACAAAATTCTTTGGTTGTATTTATAATTTTGCAGTTTCTGGGAGAGGCGCAAGTCGTCGTGTTCAAGGAGTAGTTGGGAGATTGAGGGGCGCTCTGTGCTGAGCGCAGCGAGTCGGAACCTAGAGGAGGAAGTTCAAGTTCCTCCCAGCTCCTTCATTTGGTACCTGCATACCTATGTTGAAGCATTGGTATTCGATACTCAATGCAATAATTAGCCATTATATGATCCAGAGATTGGAAGAAAATGAAATCTTAGCTGTCACTCACATAATTAATAAAAAATAGCAGTATTTAGACAACTATTCAAGCAAAACGTAACAGAAGAAACAAAGAGTAAGGAAACTTTAACCATGCAATTTTAATGCATTTGAAAGAAATTGTATTGTGATAAGATCATAATCCCATGACTTGAGCATTACTTTCGGATTGGGAAAGAAGTACAACCTGATTATATAGTTGATCGAACAAAAAAAACAAACTTTAGAAGGAATAAATAATAAGACAAGGAAAGATGAATTCAATCTCATGTTAGCTGATTATTAGAATAAATAGGATATTTCTCATTCTACTCTAGGCATGTTTCTTATTAGTTATATTTTCATTTGTAACTGGATTTTCTTACATGGATTATGTTTATTTCTTATATAACAATACATACTCCAAAAGTAATTATGAAAATTACATCACAAACTCTATCTACTAATAAAACTCTCATCACCCTCTCAGTGACCAACTGCCGGAGGGTCTCTTTAAGAAGCATACTCTAAGAATAATTAAGAGCAGCATTCAGTACAATATTAATCGTCTAATATGGTTTCAGAAAGCTTTGTTGCCCTTATGGCCCAAACGCCCACTATTAACTAAGCTCTGATTCTCAGTTAGGAGCCAATTTTGAGTCAAAAATAACACCCTCAATACAGGGTACCCGATTCATAATCCCCAACAAAAAAAGTCCATTCATACGTTTTATATACATATATGCGAGCAAAGCACCCAAAAACGAAAGCCAAATTCATTTCTATTTCCAAATTGGCTACAAATAAGGTACACAACCCAAACAAACTAAACATAGTATATCATACCAACCTCAATGAGGCTGATGTGCGGGATGTTGAGCGCCACCGCAGGCCCTCGACAGTTCTTCCTCAGAAACGAGTACCCTATATCCACCACCGCCTTCTTCAAGTGCGACGACGATCTTCGCGCCTTCACGTACGAGTGCCCCATCACGTAAGCCACACCCGCCTCCTTGGCCTCGATCAGGTCCATCAGCTCCTCCCTCACCGCCACGTCCATCTCCGGGTTCTCTGGCACCTGAAACCTCACGCGCCTCCTCCTCACCTGCGGGCTCGGGTTCTCCTCGTCGTACACAGCTCCCATGTTCTCCAATGTTGTTGTTATCGACCTGCTGCTCGGTATAGAGCTGATCATAGTGAAGTCCTCCACCTCGGAGACTACTAGGCTCGAGTTATTGGATTGGACTGTCCTCGTGCTTATAACGGCCATCCTCCCGTCGAGCGACGAGTTTTCCGAGCTTGAGAACTGAGGCTGAACTGACTCCATCTGTATGAACTCCGCTATGCTCTGGATCAGCTGGTCCTCGAAGTTCCCGTCATCTCGTTGGATGTCCTTGTACCCGTACCTCACGATGCAGCGGTACATACGGTAAGGTCTTGGGCAGACACGGCCGATGAGGAAGCGCTCCTCGGGGGGAACGTACGGGACGGGTACGGACTTCACGCAGACGAAGACCAACACCTTGTGAAAAGCCGGGAGGTTCGTCACAAAGTGAGAGAAGATAGCTGGCACGCCCGTCGCCAGTTCTGAGTATATGAGGCCGATTCCCGGCACCCTGACGATTCCAAGGCTGGGGCCAAGGCCGAGTATCCATTTCAACGAGACCTTGTTGTGTAGGTCGAAACTGTACTTCTTCCGGGTG
Source organism: Geranium incanum (assembly GCA_036897385.1). Lineage (NCBI taxonomy): Eukaryota > Viridiplantae > Streptophyta > Magnoliopsida > Geraniales > Geraniaceae > Geranium > Geranium incanum. The sequence goes on along the minus strand of JAYMTQ010000557.1, from coordinate 4,340 downwards.
CCATAGTGCCATATGTACATGATGGCCATGAAGATGAAGGAGAGAACCAGAGGGACCCAGCCGCCTTGAGGCACTTTGATGAGCGCCGATGACAGGTAGACACCCTCTATGAACCAGAAGAAGAGAAGGAATGCGGTTGCTAGCAGCATGTTCTTCTGCCAGACGAATACTATGACGAGTGCCATGAGAAATGTCGTGATGAACATGACCGACATACAAGCGAGGCCTGGAGATCAATCAAGAAGTGGAAATTAGAACTCGTAGTTATATAGAAGTATGATACCATAAAAAGATTGTGAAAATCGCAACCCAAATACACTACAGGGCAACAAGTTGATTCGCACGGCTTTGAATCAGAAAATACTTTGTCAGGGTGACATGAAATTTGAATAGCTACATTTGCAATCTAATCGCTAATGACCATAAGATTGTGAAGATCTGGACCTCAAATAGCTACAGAGCAACAAGTTAATCAACTTAAAATAGCTAATATTTGTAATCTAAACACTGATGACCCTGGAACTAGCATTTGTGCATGTAGAATTATGGGAATCTATTTCTTTGAATCAACGGACTGAACTGAGACCAACATACTGCAATGAAAACCTATATCTGACGATGGGAGTCGAGTGGATTTGCCATATTGTACAACAGGCTCAAATAATGTCATAGCATATAAGTATCCAGAATAATGCTATAGCTAATAGGAAGAGAAACAAAAAGAGAGGGAACTCTCGGAAAAATGACTTACCGTAGGCATTTCCAATTAAATTTGTATCTTGAAAGCCAATGGTTACAGAAAGAGTAATGATCATGAGGATCCAGTTTATTTCTGGGATGTATATCTGGCCATATATATGCTTTGAGGTGTGTACAACCTTCACTCGAGGAAAGCAACCAAGAGCATGACACTGTTTGATAATCGAGAAAGTAGCAGTAATGACAGCCTGACTCCCAACAATAGCAGCCAGGGTGGCGATGACAAAAACAGGCCAGTATACACGGTCTGCAAGACGATAAATGATATAAAGCAAAGTAAGAAACCCAAATTCCAAAGTAGAGTTGTAGGGTAAATAATAATATATGTTGATATGTTAAAAACTAACCAGGTATGGAGTCATAAAAACTGTGGGAAATGGAATCAATGTTTTTAGATAGGAAAGCTGCCAGACCCATGTATTGCACAACCAAGCAAGGGTATATGACAAATGCAAACGCGATCTGCAAAAGCAAAATTAAATTTGAGTTCCACACCCTTATCCTATTGATCACCCACCACAATTTTTCATCTAATCAGTAACTCACCTTTATTGACGAGGCTGTGAAATGACCAAGATCTGCGAACATAGCTTCAGTACCTGGTAAGACGCCCAATAATTCTGTAGTTAGCATAAAAAGTGCCAAGTGAATCTTAAAATTACAAGGTTTCAGGGCAGTAAGTTTGCACTAGAACAACTTAGTGCAGTGATAAAGAAGAGTGCCCAAACAAAATGTAGGAACTCAGAAAATGCAAAATATGTCAAACGGCAAATATATTTACATTGACATCCAGATGCAACATACCAGTTATGGAAAGAAGGATCCCTCCAAGAGAAATCCAGCCATCTTTACCAGTTGCGCGAAAGAACAGAATAATATAATGTGGCGAAAGTCCTCGGATCACTTTTGGGTTCCAATGTATTATGTTGTACAGCCCAATCAAGAAAATCGATAACAACCAAATGATAACAATTGGGGCAAACATAAAAGCTACCCTGTGGGTGCCAAAATGCTGCAGTGCAAACAGACCCACCAATATGACACAGGCAAGCAGAACAAGTTCACCTATAAACAGAATGTAGCCCAATATGTCAACAGCATAAATCATATACTTAGAAAGGCTGAACTGAAGTATAAACAGGGCATCGTAATTAATTAAATTTCAAATGACATGAGAGTGACTTACCTTCTGTTAGTTTATTTGCTGCAACCTGTAGCCCTGATACTGCTGACAGAACTGCAAATGCAAAAGACTGATGTGATCTATATATGTTAGGGGAAAAACATAAATCATACTGATTTCAAAACAATGAATCTACTAAAGGTAGAGAAAAAACAGAGTGAGAGCTGCTGAAAACTTTACATTTTGAAAAACTAAACGCGTTCCCTTACAAACATGTTGGCTGATAATAAAAATATCAATTCTGTGTTGATTTTGGAATAGAACAAAAGTGAGCATATTGCCAGAGTACAAGAGATATAATTAACAGCAGCTGTGATGTGATGGCTAGTATTCATATTGAATTTAGGTATTGAGAATGGAACCAACAAAACTTTTGAAAATGAATGATACCAAATCATTCATATAATACTGCAGCTAGGTGCCACGGTGACGTATCAGTCTAATACACTTGATTGACAAGTCAAATGGTAGTAAGCAACAAATATATCCACATCTTCTAAAATCTTAGTGGTGGCTATATTAGATAGTCTAAATCATACACGCAATTCATGTTTGACACCCAAAATTACACTGCATGACAAATGGGTGAGAAGTGATATCGTAATCTCTTCTCTACCGCGGCTAAAGAACAACTTAAGTGTATCTTACCTGAAATTGCTGGAGTAAACACACCATCACCTATGACCATGCAAGCCCCAAACAGTACAACAACAAGTAGGGCTGTCCGTAGCAGTTTATGCTTTTCCAAAAATCTCTTTAATGGAGACGAAGTGGTAGTCTGTCCCGAAGGACCGTATCTGTAGGCTGAGAGCTCTTCGTCAGCGGCTTGTTGATTGGGAAGTAAACTAAACTTTCCATGTCTACAGAGAAGCGAGTAAAGAGCAAAAGTGCCGCCTGAAAAGAGATTGACCACAATCAAACCCAGTGGAGGATTAACCAAAAGCAGTGTCAAGTTAGATTGCATGAAAAGGGAAAATGGCAGATCAAAGTCAAAGTTTACCTTCCCCGTTATCGTCTGCGTTCAATAGGATAATGACATACTTTAGCAAGGGAATCAAAGTAAGGGTCCAGAAAATCAAGGAAAATGCACCAAATATAACTTCTTCATTTTGATGATTTTGCAACCCTGTGAATGTGCTCGTGAAGACATAAAGAGGCGAAGTGCTCAGGTCCCCATAAACCACACCAAAACTTTGGTAGGCCAATAGCAGGTTCCTGGAAAGATTCACCCAAGAAAGCTGCAAGACCCATAAATCAAGTTCAGTTCAAGCTTTGATTGTTTTAAAAAAATATGGGTTATATCTAAGAGAGGCTTCTGTCAAGAGTATACAATTATCTTAGATAAATCCTTGGGTCAAGTTTCAGCCAAGAACCACATAAACAATTGCACATAACAAAGTCAACAGCTACAAACTGAGTATCCATTTCCACTGTAGAAACGTCAAACACTTTAAATTCCAAGTATTCACTTCCTATAACTTTGCCAAACAACATTTTCAGCTTAAAACAGCAATTCAGTGAACAAATTGAATCTACAGATGGTGAAGATTAAAATTTCTAGAAGAAATTGATGTGTACTCTCCTCTCACAGCCATTGCCAACCTTCAAATGTACTAACAAAACCAAACCAAACACATCCGTCACAAACACTACTGAGTTAAATCCAAATTCAATCATTGCAGTAAAAAAACAGATCCAGATCGCATGCGAAGCACACGAGAAACAGCAAAACGAGATCAAACACTAACAACAAGCTACTACTTGAATCCACAGATTCGCAATTTAAGTCTACATACACAGACATGTAAGTAATGGATTTGGAGGAGAAGATGAAAACTCCCTAACCTGAGAAGGAATGTGAGGAGGAGAAAAATTCCCAGATTCTGGCTCCATGGGAGCGACACAGAGCTCAAGCTTGAACAAGCTAGTTAGTAACTGCCTCTCTCTCTCTCTCTCTCTCTGAGAGACCAGCCGATAAAAGATTAAAAAATGAAAATAAATATAAAAAAACGCGAATTTTATCTTAAAACTTGCAGCTATATATATAATGGAGGCGAGATGGGCCTGGGCCCGAGCTGGGCTCCATGCCACGTCAGGCGAAACACGTGTGTGTTCTCACGTGCGACCCCACCATCTAGACGGCTGTCATTTTCATAACATAGTAATATTAGTATATATGATAAAGTTTTCTATTTGTGTGATCATTATGGGATGAGAATTTATGCAATTTCCACCCAAATTTGATGATGGCTATGAATAAATTTGGTGCCACCAATCTAATTTAGTCACCTTAATCCCTTTTAAGGAGTACTAATTATGCTAGATTTTTTATCATTTGAGTCTTTTTTTTAAATTAATGAATGTTTAGAAATTCAAAGTGTGTATATATATATATATA
>JAYMTQ010000556.1:0-17149 GCA_036897385.1 Geranium incanum | reverse complement strand
TTGATTGTATTAGATATCGATTCAATATACAAGATCCTATATTTATTGTATTAGGGTTACAAAGAGTAGGAAAAGAACCTATTTACAGAATTAAGAAAGATTACACAACAGGCCTTGGCCCATATATTAACATATATACACATAATGTGAAACACGGTATAAACAATAAGTGACACATCATTTTTCGTTCGTTTACTTCGCAGATGCATTCCAATTCAATAGTTGATGTAAGTTCAGACGTTCGTATTTACACCATAGTTTGTAGCAGACAAATGCGTATATACATTCGAAAATTATACAACTCACTAATTCTGCTCATAATCTCTTACCGAAATACAAAACTCAACCATTGTGTGTCCCTTATATGTTTAAAAGTCATTTGAATTTTATGTGCAGTTAATTAGCACTTTTCTGAACTTCTCTACTTAGATATAAAAAAGTAGCAAAAATAATTATGTTGATGCATAACCTGATATATAATAGAGAATTATTTTTGTCATTGTGGACCTAGGGGAAAAAGTCGAGCATTTCTTCTTACTAATAAATCTAACGGTCTATTATATCAATCCTCAAAATTTGAACGGCCTAGATCATAACAGCACTACCGTAAGGCCAATAATTTTTTTCATTTCATTACCATTTTCACTTACAGCTCTGTTTCTGGATTTTGTCTACAATGGCGTTTTCTGTAATTGCGCGCTCGTCCTCTGTTCCTCTTCTCCCCCGAAGTTCCTCGTCATCGCCTTGCTTTCATGCTCGAAATTCAGTTTCTTTCAGATTTTCCATTCCCGTCCTTCGAAAACCCATCTCGATTCGACCCGCTAGTTCAATCTCAGCAGGTACTCTTTCTGAATTCATTTCTGAAATTAAGTATTTGTACTTTCAATTCTTCTATCTGCCAGTTTATTGATACATATGTGCGTGTATGGATACGATTGTAAGAACTCGTGGTTTTATGTTGGTGATTCGGATTTGAAAGGGGGTTTTCAAAGACAGTTAAGCGTGTTATTGGTAATATGATGATTAGCTATTTTTAATGATACAAAACTTAGTTTTCTGTATGTAAGCAATTGGGTTTTGTGTAATCAAGCTGTAGTATTTGGTGGCTACACTTGAAATTTATGTAGAATGTGTATGGTTATGTACTCATGTTTTAGAGTATTTTTATCCTGAAATGAAGATGAATGTGATTCTGCAAGTGCCTTAAAATAGATGTAGAACATTGGGTCAGCAGATGTTCATCGACCAATAGGTGCTTCACACAAAACAATTGTCGTCAAAAAGAATTTTGGTGATTGTGTCAATTATGGGCGCAAGTGAGTAAATTCAAGCGGTAAAAATTTCATTGGTCTAATTTAAAGGGAAACCATGTCACGTCTTTAACTTTTGGGGCTCCACAAAATGTTAAAACTATTGTTATTTCTTGCTAATCTTGGTAATTAAATGGAAAAAGGGGAAAAATGTTGTTTTCTTTGTCTCCACCGATGAAATTACATTCAAGCAGACATCTTTCGCGAGTTGTACTTTTCATGAGAATGTGTCTCTTCCACCGTTTATTATTTCCTGAAGAACATTGGTCATGAGTATCTTCATAAAAATTGCCCAATGTTTGAACTATGTTGAGATTTTTACATGGGTAACCAAATAAAGTTGCTATTTATGACTGGTGAAAATAACCTTGTTCTCTGTTTCAGCTACATCAACTGCCGGGGGAGTGCTGCCAGCAATTTCTTTGACGGATGATGCATTGAAGCACTTGAATATGATGAGGTCTGAGCGCAATGAAGATTTGTGCTTAAGAATTGGTGTCAAACAAGGTGGTTGCTCGGGCATGTCTTACACAATGGACTTTGAGAGTAGAGCAAATACAAGACCAGATGACTCCATTATTGAATATAATGGATTTGTCATAGGTAAGCATTTATGTTGATGTTTGTTAAGCTATTTTATCATTAATAACAGTGTATTCTTTGCTCTATAACATGCATTGACGTTGATTTACCAAAGGATGATGGGTGAAGTAACAGAATCCTCATGTAATAAGCATGAGGTCACTGGTTCCAATCCTCCTCACGCCGGCGGTATTGCTACTTTAATTTTTGCTGATAAAAAAAACATCGACGTTGATTTTATACTCTAATTAACTTTTGGTGTGGCCTCTGAGGTGGGAATTTTATCTTTGAGTGAATTACTTTCTATTCAACTTCTAAACTGAATCTTTTATTGGAACATTGTCATATTAATTTCAAATTGTTAAATCTTTTTGATGCTTCTTGATGAGGAAGATGAAACCATTAAGTACATATAAGTTTTCAATAGTAAGGAGTAAACACGTTTATTTCTTATGTTCTTTCTTTCATTGGCTTAACATGTGGTGTTATGTTGGTGATGGAGATGAACCATTAGTATCTATACTACTTGGCAGTATAAACGGTGAGCCTTGGGGGATAAACAATGTTGTATAAGAAATAAGAAAATTGTACTTTTTTTATCGGAATGAATTTGAAGTAGAAGGTTAGGATGACTGAATATGCTTTGGAGTATGGATCAACTACGCAACGGCATCTCATATATGTATGAGATAATATAGATGTTTAATAAAAATCATTAGTACTTGCGTGTTTTTGGGCAGCTATTTCCTTTAATAGTGTTCTTACACAACTCTACCTCGAGAGCCAAAATAGGAACAAATTTAGTCACAAACTCTTGTAGCCAAGTTTTGTTTCTTCATTGTATAGTGAGTGTCCGTCTCTGCATACAGATTTCACCTTAATACAATAGTAACTGTAGTGCATTTGAAGCAATAATTGTATATTGTCTCGTGTTCTTACAGTTTGTGATCCGAAGAGCCTTCTATTCTTGTATGGCATGCAACTGGACTACAGCAATGCTCTCATTGGCGGCGGCTTCTCTTTCAAGAACCCGAATGCTACCCAAACATGTGGCTGTGGTAAATCCTTCAATGCAGAATCATGAAGGCGCATGTATATATATGACAATTGAATTGAATACTACAATTATTTCTCCAGAAAGAAACTTATGCAACATTGCAACTATCTTTGTACTTTAGGTTGAATCATATGTTGTTACACTTACACATGTATAATGGGAGTGGTTCATTTCTATTGTCTTGAATGAACATTTTCTATAATTGATTTGTCTTTTGACTAAAATTTTCTAAAATATCTTTTGACTAAAATTTGGATAATCAAATTTTGTGATTTAATTATTTTGTTAAAATTTTAATTTTATGGCAATTTTGTCATTTTTATAAATACACACATTTTGTACAAATTTTTTTTTCAAAATTCATTACACACTAACAACCTATACAACAACCTCTTACAAAATTGGAATAATATACTATACCATGTGTTTTTTTCATTTTCCCAATCATTTATTTACACACAATGATGGTCTACACATACATTTTTGAAAAAGTTAATCTATCCATTTTTGTGGTTTTAGTTTTGACCAAAACGAGGATTTAACCAAATTTTAGTACAAGTATTTTTATTAATCCATAATTCAGGAATTTAATTTCTATTTCATCAATTTTAAGTTATAAATTTTGATTAAAATCCGAACGAAAAAAATGATTGACGACAATATCCACCTTTTATCATATTTGAAACCATTTTATCGATTTGAAATAAAATTCCTCGTAAATATTTAAATCGAATTTAACCCTAATAAAAAAGAAAAATAGGCATCGACGGTGTTTAAAAGAGGCAGACGTACACATTAGTAATACGCATATCACACAGACAGACTATTCGTTCTGAGGCTGAGGCAGGTGTGACCCAAACCCTAACATCATCACAATCACAAGCAGTCGAGCTCCGAGCACCGATCATGGCCTTCTCTTCCCGTCTCCTCTCCAGATCCAAGCATGTATATCTCTCTTCCCTTCCAGATCGATTCATGCCATCTATGTTTTGCTTTCATTCTTCGCCTAATTTTCTGAGTCATTTTGGTTTCAATGCTCTTTGTTTGTTTCCCGACAAAATGAGCGAATTTGAGATTGCTATCGGGAGTATGATCTCCTTTTTGGATTGGCTCGATTCAGATGAGCTATCTGCGGTTCAGTAGATTTGGATCCGTTTTCTGGTTTTAGGATTTTCAGTGAATTATTTGACTGGTGGAAATGATTTTTTCTTACCCCATTTTCTTCTGAAGCTTTATTTGTTACATCTGTAGGGTACGGTTGGATACAAATTTTGTATGTTTTCGGTCCAGTTTACAGCTAAGAGTTATCATTTTACATGTTCCTGGAATATCAAATGCCCATGTGAACACAAATGAGTGTATTGTTATCTAAAATGTTGTGGGAAATCAAATAATTACCATAAGCTCTTCTAGGGTATCCATGAGAAAGACAAACATAGACGAACATAGCCAGAATGAGTAGACTTTTTTCTTGGAACTATTTTAGATTTGGTGTTCGTTCACCTTATAATCGCAATGCTATTGTGGAGGAAGGAAGAATGGATTACATATTGAATGTATCGGTTTCTTATTTTAGTGAGAACTTTGTTTTGTGTATGTCTTCATTTTATTCAATTTGAGATCATTTTTGGTGCAAAAGAAAATATTTAGATAAAACAAGGTAGATGTTTGATAATAGTCCACTTCAATTCAAATCTTCTGTTAACATGGAACTTTTGGCAATTGATTTCATCTTTTTGGCAGCTAGAATACAAATTTCATTGTTTATGTACTTTATTAGAACAATCTCAACTTCGTTGCGCTAATCTAATATACTTGTTACTGTACAGTTTGGCAGTGCAATCATTTCACAGCAGAAACATGTCCCAATTCGTTCCTTTGCCAAAGCAGCTCCTCCTCCTGCTCAAACGGGAAAAGGTGAGAGGACATATTTCATGTCATTGGCATATTATGAATTATGATGTCATATTATATGGGTGTAATGTTTGATATCGCTCTTTCTTGTTGGTAGATGTCCTAGATTTTGCTTAGATGCTTTTTTATGTTGGCTGCATGCACAAATCTTTCCTCTACTTCACAAGCTTAAAGGGCTATTGTATTGGGTGAACTGTGAAATTGATCTTGGTTTCATCTCGTATAAAAAAAATCCTTTGCAATGTTGGATAGAAATGAAATGCAGTGAGTGGTTGTGTCAAATTGTATTCATACAAGTATTAATACATCTCTACTTAAATGCTTACCTCCATTTATCATTAACTTATGTACTGCTTGCATTTGTGTGGCAAAGATATGCTGAAGGGTGTATTTGTGGATGTCAAGAAGAAATATGAGACGGCGATTAGCATACTTAAGAAGGAGAAGATCACAATTGATCCAGAAGATCCTGCTGCAGTTACAAAATATGCAAACATCATGAAATTGATAAGAGAGAAGTTAGTCCCTCGCCCAATTTCATTTTCTATGATGATAATTTCTTATGCCTATTTTGGGGACACTATATATTAAAGAGTGGTTGTAGATGTGAATATGGAAACTGATAATCGTGGAGAAGGGAGGTTAGGTAATACTAACGAAAGGTTGAAGTAGATTGCTGATGTCTGAATATGGGATACTCTGCCCAAATTGACGTCATCCTGGATACAACAGACATCTGATTGAAAACAATTACTAATATGCTCTTTAGCTGCATAACTTTTTTTCAAAAAAATTTTTTCACGAATCTGAATCTCATTAGTTCGATAACCTTAAATGTTTCCTTTTGTCGTTAAGTCATTGCTTCAATAGTGAATTTTAACATTTGACTTTAAGAGTAGTGTACGCCATGCCTAAGTTGGATGTCATACTGGATAAAACAGACATCTTAATTATTCAAATACAATCAATCAATTAACTCATCAGCTGCAGACTTTGTTTTGTTCTTACGATTCTCAAAAGTGTGATAACCTAAGTGTTGTCTTTTGTTGTGTGGTGCTAATATATGATTCTTAAGAAGCACTTTCAAAACTGTGCTAAAGTAACCTTTTCATTGCACATGTTCAGTGGAGAGGGAACAGGAGAAGTAACCACTCTGTTGGATTTTCAGTTTCAGTATAAAATTCTGTTCCCTTATCGTTCCATTGTACAACTTACAGGGCTGGCTTGGTCTCAGAATCTGAACGTGTCCAAAATGATATTGTAGCAGCAACAAGAGATATTCCAGATGCACGAACATATCTACTGGCAGTGAAGGAAATACGGACCAAGTAAGTCATATTTACTCCTATAAAAATTTGCTTTCTTAACGGTTTACATTTCTGTCATTAGTTCCAAGGTTCCTGTTACATCGATTCTAGAGGAAAAGTTCCATGTTTGTCTGTTTGAGGGGGTCTTTGTTATTTGTTGTTGTGTAACTATAAGTGCTATTCATAACATCAATAGGGAGCAATTATTGTGGAACTCTTTTAGAATCTGATGAAGACAGTTCTGATTTGACCCGTGCGTGGTCATCCACAAAATGTGAATAGGGATGGGATTGAGTGATTCCAATTGCTAACAATTATAGTCCTGTTAGTTTCAGATATTTGTAATGGTTCATTAGTTGAATATTTAATACACAAACTATTACTGTTGCAGGAAAGGTCTCGTTGATAACCTTGGTGTGGAGGCAAAGATGATGGATGCCCTGGAGAAAATTGAAAAAGAAATCAAGAAACCTCTCATGAGGAATGATGAAAAGGGAATGACTCGTCTGAGGGCAGAGTTTGATAAAATAAACAAAGAGTAAGAGTTTCTGCAGCAGTCGTCTCTTTCTAGCTCTCTATTTTTTATCTTTCAATTTTTTATGCAGGCCATGTTAAGGTTTTCTTAGTGCTCTTGTTTCCCAATACAATAACATTTGGCTATAATCAATACAATAACATTTGGCTGTAAATGTACACTCTAGGAGTAAAATGTCACTATAATCTCATTGCCCATGTACAAATTTATATTAAAAATAAAAGAACCTTGAGCTAGTGCTATTGTAGTTTTTCCAGACATGGTAAATATTCCAAGGTGTTTAATTCGTTTCTGCTCATTATTCTCACTTAGATGATTTGTATGTTTGTTACTGTACCCAGTCTAATGTAAATAAAAAAAATATAGCAATCCTAATCCTTAATAACCAAACATTGCGTAGTTTTATAACACAGCACTAGCCGTTGTCTACTCATACTTGCAACTATACCAAATCGTGAGGGGTCCATACCGATCAGATTTTATGTTTATAACTTCATTAAAATTCACTCTGTTGTATACTTCAGTCGTCTAAAAATGAGTGCCCTGTTTTGTTTCTTAGAAAGGACTAAGGATTAGTAATCTGCATTGATTTCGCCATATGACCTCATATATTTCTAACATGTGCTAATCTACTGAGTGCGGTAACTAACTAGTGAGAAACCAATTATTGATATGTCACGCACAATCAAGTTCCAAGTAAAGAAAGTGGACGATCATTTTCTGTTTTCCAAACCTGGGAAGTAGAGCACTCATTTTGGGACAGAGGAAGTATGTTTTAGTTTGAATTCTGTGTAGTTTGAAAATGTATTTGGATGGGTTAATGATACATCATCTGGTCTAAGACACATGAATAGTATCTAATCACAAGTCTACTCTCAGTAAGTACCCTTGGTGTTAGTAGAAATAAGAATCTATTCAGAACTCATCAACAAATGGCTGTTTATTTTCTTTGGCACAGTTGGCTGATTGCCAGAGATTGATCTTTTAATATTCAATGAGGTCACCTATTCGTAAGTAGGTGACCTCAATTTTCTTTGGAACAGTTGGCTAATCAGTAGCTCACTATCCAGCTTGGTGGTTAACCTCTTTCTAGTTTTTACCTAGTTGACCATTTTTGGTAATGTAGGCTGCACCCAATCTACACAGTTGACTTCTAAATTTTTCTGAATCATGTTCGATTCTGACTAATTCTTAATATAAAACAGGGTTGGAATACGGAAGGAAGATCTACCAAAGTATGAAGAGCAAGCAGAGCTTGCAATTGCCAAGGCACAATTGGCGGATCTGAAGAAGGAAGCACAAGAGGCAATGGAAACCCAGAAGAAGAAGTATGTTATTTGAGATTATGCTATTATTATATCGTTTCTTTCCTGATTATTTATCGTTAGACATTCTGTCAGTTTGTTGAAGGGTAACAGAGTACCAAGAAATTTGCTGATGCAAATTTGTGGCTCTGGGTTTTTTTTGAATGTTATAATCTTTCCTAGAAAAATAAATACAAAATTTAGCTCAACCTCTGGCATAATCTCTCATTGAAGAAAACTTAGTATTCATTTTGATGTGTTGTTTCAGGGAGGAATTCAAGGATGAGGAAATGGTTGACGTCAAGTCTTTGGACATGCGGAACTTCCTTTGAAGCGCAGCTCATTGATTTTTGAGGGTCATATAAAATCTAATGGTCGTATTGAACCCAACAAACATGGAGAATAGTTACCCCTTTGTTTTCTATGTAATAAAAGGGAGTTTGGCCATTAGATAGGGCATTGGCCGTGTAGAACATGTTTGTTTTTTGAGTCTTCAGTTTCATCACATTCCAGTGCAAGGAGAAATGAAAATATGCTCTTGAAGAGACATAAATTAAGTTACTTGGTTGCATTAACAGGTGCATATGTTTCATGAATCAAATGTCTCCATTAATAAAGTACTATATATTGCCAGAAAGTTTATTGTTTGTGAAACAAGTATGTATGGCAGTGTTTCTTGTTACTGGAAATGAATTCGGGTTTCTTGTCTCCAAAAGCTTCAAGCAGTGTAAGACGTTTGAAGTATGTTGATTGCATATGTATACCCAAGCTAACACATACAAAATCACATTAACAAAAATCATCTATGAGTCGAGTTCGAGGAATAACTCTAGTCCGGACATGTATACTTAGATGAAACTTTGAAGAGCAAGCACTATCTTCTGACAATCTGCCTCCAATGAAACAATGAAATGTAGTTGTGTTCGTGGGCATTTTATTTCGGTGTGCATCTATAGAATAATGTTTAAAGCGTGTTCTGTGCTGGCAGACATTTCATTTGGTATACATATGCAATTTGCTTTTTGAAGTATTGTTAAATTATGAAGTACATTAGGACTATAGGCACATTAAGATTAAAGATTATACATTAAGGTTTCATCATTTCTAAATTAGAGAGTCTCTCTTGTATTAATTATCCCGTCGTGGTGGGTTCACATATGTAAGGGTGATTAGGGGTGGAAAAATATCTCATACTCGATAAGGATTTGGTAATCTAATTCAAGTGAGGTGGAGATCAAAAAAATTGTCTCGTTGTTTTTATAAGGAGAAAAAATATTTGAAAATTGACGGAGACCTAATATTCCCGATCCTATCCGGCGGAGACAAAATCATTAAACTTGGGCATTGAAGCCCAAAACTTAATAATTTGCAGGCTTGAGACTTGCTAGTTACTACTTTTTCACGCATCAAAGTAAAGTCGATTATGGTATAATCCTATTCCTATTTCCTAGGATTAGGATACATTGATTCAAATAGATACTCAATACTAATTAGGAGAATATTTACATGACTTTTGTCACATGATCATCATATGATGTGCTTTGCTGTTGGATTTATGTGCCAATGTCAAATCTTATAACGCCAGAAATAATTATTACCTTGGATTGAAATTTTATTGTATTTTAATATCATTTTCCCCAAAAATGCATGGTGACTTGTAATGGCAAACATCAGTAATAATAACATAGACTTTTATGGTATTGTGATCCTTCTGCTTAGGCTCAAATTGGGTCCCAAAATTCAAAACCCCCAATTGAAATTTGAGTAAAAACCCAAAAAGAGAAGAGGGCGGGTTTGATTTTGGGGCATCCCCAATCATTTGATAATGGTGGCAATTAGGCCCCTAATTACTACTAATCATGTTTGAGTAAGTTAATTAATTAGTTGGGTTTTTGTTTATCGAAGTGTAAGGCAACCGTTTAATTGGACATATCAACGGTGTCCATAGAAAGGGCCAATCCCGTTTGAGTTTAACGGAATCAAATTGTGCACCAATGAAGTGTATCACATAGTAACCCTATGGCCCCAATAGCAATGGACAGTTGGAGGAGTAAAATTGTTCAAATACGTTAACACGAGAATAATTCATTATAATTATAATTTATAAGTAAAAGGGGATTTTCAAGAAAAAACACTTTTATGATGTTTACGAAGAATAAATATTGAATAAATTTCATGTAGGTATATTTGAAGAAATCTCATTATCAGGTAGATACATTTAAAGTTTTTGTAAACTTTGAAATCACCTAAATGGAAACCATTATTCTTGTTATAAACTTTCTTACAGTATTTTGTGGGATGACGATTTTGCCCTCTTATCCGGTCTTCTTCAACCTCTCCAGTTCGGTTTGAACTGATCCCCGCCAATTTTGAGTTAATCGGTGGTGATGCTAGAGAAACCAACAACGACCAAAGAGAAGCTGGATGGAATGGAGGTAATCGAAAAGGTCTAGGCTACGGTGAGGGCTAGAGGCAAAGGCAAAGGGCTTCTGAAGGTAAAATCGAAAAGGTCTAGGTTACGGTGAGGGCTCCGACAAGGGTTTCTAAACGGGATGGGGGTAAATCAGCGAGGCCTAGACTTTGACGAGGGATTCTTGAAGTAAATTTGTGAAAACCTGAAAGAAAGAAAGGAGAGCTTTTGGAGATTGTCGTCGATTCCAGTATCTGGTTCCGATTTGACTCGAGAGGACACGTAGACGCAGACGTTCGACGACGAGGCTCAAGGCGGAGGTAGAGGACTCCGTTGAGAAGGACGACTACGAGGCTCGAGGCAGAGGGCTCCGACGAGGCTGATGGTAGAGAACTTCGGCGAGGGTCTCATTGATTTTTTTAATTTGTAATTATTTTTATATGTAGTCAACATATCACAACTATGAAAACAATTTAACTTTCCGATATTGGATTTTAATCTTTTTATTTCTCTGGTTTAGTCATTAGTGAAAAGTGTGCCAATTTTAGCATTAATCACAACATAAGGAAATATCTCATTCATAAGAGAAAATTTGAGGTGGTCGAGGAAGAGGGTTGGGATGCTAGCTCCTATTCTATTTCCTAATCTAATTTAGACTTGTTCAAGTCATATTTCTTATTCTGACTAGGTTTTCCTATTTAGATTATGTCTATTTACTATACAAAGGATTCAATTCTTATTATCGTGAACACGTCAATTCAATATCAATATTAAGTCTTTCATGGTATCAAAGACAATTGTGACGCGAGAAAAAATGGACAATTGTGAACTTGTTGACAACTAATATTCATATATTTAAACTAAACTTGATTTCTACTGTATTGAGTTTGATGGCTGTTAGAATATGATGTGTTTCATATTTTATTTCATAATCTAGTTTATGCATGGTGTAACTCATATTTCCTACTATAAATGAATTTTTTTATTTAGATTATGCTTAATATTTATATAAAGGGTTTTATTACCCTTTAAATAAATATTAAACACATTTCAATATATCAATATTATTTATCAGTATGAATGATGTATTGTTTAATGTAAATAAAACTTTTTTCTTAAATATATCATGTTATTAAAAAAATATGTGAATATGCATAGTAAAAGCATGATCATAATGTTACTTTCCCTTTTCTTTGCTATTATCCAATCCCTTCTTTGAGAGATAGTAGCTAGAATAATTGGTGCATGGTAGTGATGAGTAGAAATGGATGATGGACAGTGTACATAAACCCAGAGAGAGTGATAGGTCTTGTCTATACATGACACCTAAAACTAACTACATTATCTTCACACTTACAAAGTATCACATTTAATCTAAATAATTTGTATATTTTCGTCACTTTAGTGAATCTCTACCTATCACATTGATCTTTTTATGTAATTCAAGTTTATATTATGATATCAAAGTCAAGTTATTTTCTAGTTGCACCCGTGATCAGATCAACGCATATGTCCACCAATTTAAGTAACATCTCATACCCTCCCAGCTTTAAAGTGGGGGAGAACTTCTATCACACAACCTGAATGGTACAGTCTGAATCTGCTAAATGCTGCAAATGCAATGCAAGCAGAGTCACTACTGAGAAATGTCTTAGTTTGGGCCATTCCAAAGCCCCATATATGCCCTCAGACTCAGTTCAGTTGTCAAGGTGCTGAGTACATTATATGCAGTGTGGGCTCTTGTTGGTGTAATCATTGCACACAATTGATACAAACCTCTGATTGCCAATTCATCTTCCACCATTTCAATTATGTATGTGTCATATCTGTAAGAGACAATTCACCTTTTCCAATTCAAATATAACAAAGAATCTTCATTCCCTCACCTCACACATTAATTAATGTCCCTTTTCTCATTCCATTTTTTCAAATATATGATCAGAGGGTTTATAATAATAATGCAATGAATATAAATGTTCATTATAGATGCAACAGCAAGCAATTCACTATAGTTTATGCAAGCCATCATATGCTGTTGGGTTTATCTGTCAGTCAAGTCAACTGATTCTGAGGTGTGTTTGGTAAAAACACAAAGCTACCATCCAATTCCAAACAGTTTTATTCTCTGCCTACAGAAAACTATTAAAATATAAAGAAGAAATATCATTTCTTTAACCATTAAAACTATTAATTTATCAGAGCGTTTGTAAGGGGACACTCCAGAGGTTTGAGACACACACTTTTAAAATGAAGATTGTGAGTTCAGACTTTATGCTGACGCATGAGATGGAAATGACTTTTTGGATATGATAGAAAAATTACGTAATTATTCAAAAAAAACTATTTATTAGTGTATTTTATTTCTGAAATTATAGGGACCAAATGAAAAAAATAATTCAAATATAAAATGTGAGTGACATAATGGAGACCTACTGACAGAGACAAAAAGAAATGATGTAGAGTTTGCTAGCAAACCCTACCACCCCAATCTCTCTCACATTCCTACTTTGGCCTTTTTAGCATTTTGGTCCCTCAAAATATTATTAATTATAAAAAATAATCTCTGAACACAATAACCAAACAATATTTTGTACCAACAATGCTGACAACTTGACACAAACATACTCTTAGGCACAACAGATTATTATAGCCAATAATTAGAAAAGTAAAACAGTATACTGTGAATTAAAGGCATCTATGTTGCTACAAACTGACTCTTGAGCCTTAGTTGTATTTTAGTCACACAATTTATCAAATATCTATAAGGCTAAAGTGGCAAAGATAGGTATACCTCACCTTGTGAATATTCTGGTAAAACCTTAATCCGATACGTCCACTGGGATGGTTACCAACGCGCGTCGTCTTCTTCTTTTCCAACATCTCCAGCTCGCTTGAAACCCCATGTATGTTTTCAGGACTAGAGGTTTGAGAGAGAGAGAACTAATCTTCCAACTTTATACTAACAAAGTCCACCAAATAGGACATTAAATTTGATATTTGTTTCCACATAATGGGATAGATTGTGTATATAGAAAATATATTACAAGAAAATGTGGAATAAAGTCAAAAAATAGAAATTGTAAATCTCAGCAAATAAGCAACAGAGGAAAACAAAAAACAAATCCAAAATTATTAAATTGGCTTATAAGGATACTCTTATTCTAGGGAAAGGGTCATAAACCACAATCCTAAATGTCCATTTTTGTGTAACATTTTTTCTTTCCTTCATATGATTAGTAAAACTGGTTTTAGCTTCCCTTTTCATGCCCTGATCCATAGACTTTTCTTTGTTATTGTAAACGAGAAGATTATATTCAACCTAATCTTAGAGGAGAACGCAGAGGCGATAACAGTAACGGTAAAATTTGCAATTAACGAACCATCTGGAACTTGAAATTTTTGTGGATCACTGGGGTGTAATGATTAATAATTATGTAATACATTAATAAGAAGGAACAAGGATGCTATGTGACGATATACTTCCTTTTTGACACGAGTCTTATATATTGGTAGCAACGGTTGATGTTGAGAAAAACGTCCTATGATAGTTGATGTGAAGTGCATGACTGCGAAATTGGAAGCAGACCTATTTTGATCATAAATTAATTTCAAGTAGAATAGAAGCAAAACCGAAGAACTTACTCCATCTGGAACTTGAAATGAACTGCTTCGGCTCTCAGCTCTGTCATCAATTCTTCAAGTCCTCTTATTCAGGCTTCAAGGTCTAACACGAGCATTTCAAGTTGATACTGACTATTACGTTCTCCGTCATTGTCACTTTAGCTCATATTGCAAGACAAAACTTCAAATAATATCTCATTTCCCAGAAGCATTGTCATCAATCCGGCATATCCAGTACCCTCACATCTCGAAGATGAAAGAGTTCGAGATTACCCTGATGAATGCTCACCGCCATCACGACACGTGGTCTAGATGATCTCAAAGATTTAGCAACTGGCACTCATATTCCTTCTTGAGTAATTTAGTCTCACCGAGACCATCAAGGCTTGTAGCTAGGCACACCTCAGCCATCCAGCAAAACAAAATGATTTGCAATAGTCACTAATCGAGATTGAGCAACAGATACGCTAAGATCTTTAACTATCCGAATCCGGTATGGCATATGTACTAAACCAACAGTCAAATCTAAGCATTGAGCAAATGAGTTTTGGTTTGACGTCTGTATCTCAAAATTGGGTAAATGCAAACCAGTCTCAAATCCTCAACTTCATAGCTTTTCAACTTTAAATTCATCTGCATAACAGACAAAAAGATAAACAAACTCAAATCTCAGTCACAGATTGCAATGGAAGGTACATACTCATAAACTGAATCATATAAATTAGGGGAAAACAAACCTGGGCAACTACAAGGCTCGAAATGCTTCATGCCCATGAATTTCTTCACCTAAAACTCCATTGATTCTCTGTGTTCATCAGAGAACCAGAAGAAGGTCGTCATCAGAAAACCTAGAAATCCTCTAAAATAATGTTGGTCTCGGCCCATGAAAATAAGGTTTGGGTCTCAAAAGACAACCCAAAAATAAAAATCACTTCTTTATATTGTTTTGTACTAACAACATATTTCTGGAAAAGTTGGGTGAAACCAGTGAGGGTTCTGAAAACTTTCTAGGAATATCTTGAAAATATTATGGGTTAAAGAAAATTCCAAAAAAAATGTTATAAGCAACAATGTATTGTTTTTTCTACTCTAATGTATTCTGTGTCTCATATTAGGTCTCATTCTTTTACTTTTTTCGGAAGAGTCGATGACTATTCATACATTTTACTTTGACGCCAAATATGCATTTGACTCAATACTTGATTTCTATCCTAGTTGATCCTAATTCGACATTAAAAATAAGGGTAATTTCACATAAATCCACCAAGGTTTATCAAAGTTTCACTTACCTCCTCTGAAATGAAAAGGCTAACTGTGAGCCCCCTAAACAATACTAAAATCCCACTCATCACTAACGGTGTCGGGATTTTATCTTCGACTGGACTCCATCTTCGAAGTCAGTATCACCATCACCATCACTCTCACCATTCCCATCGCTCTCACCGTCATTCTCATTCACATTCTCTTCTTCATGGATACTTGTTTCGCTCTGAGAGTCACTTTCTTCATCAATAGTAGGACCATCTACATGTTCCTCACATCTTGCTGAAATGTCATCTAAATCATCATCCAGATCTGTCCTTCCAACTAATTCTTCACTCTCACCCTTCAACTCGAACGACACATGCCTCAACCAATCAGGGATGTCGTCTCCCTCCGCAACAGCTTCTTTTTCTCTCTCACCAGCTGCTTCCTCACCTCCTCCAGCAACTACCTCACCTCCTCCAACAAGACATTCCTCACCTCCAACAAAACTAGCTTCTTCACCAATAACTTCATCTACATCAACTATTTCCTCAACAATTTGTACCCTCCTATTTTCATTCAATATTTTTTTGCTCGCCTCATCTTTACTGACATACACAACTTCTGGTGCAACCTTCTTCTTCCTAATTTGCATACCTTCAACTCTATGCCATTCAAACCCTTTCCTAACATAGACAAGTTTCTCCGATGGTGTTAACATCCCTAATGGGGGAACCCCATTAACAATGTACAGTTCAATCCAATCCTCACAAGGATATGCATTCAACATTTCAATCAAATCACTGTCTTTCACCAATT
The DNA here is from genome assembly GCA_036897385.1 of Geranium incanum. NCBI lineage: Eukaryota > Viridiplantae > Streptophyta > Magnoliopsida > Geraniales > Geraniaceae > Geranium > Geranium incanum. The sequence goes on along the minus strand of JAYMTQ010000556.1, from coordinate 1,045 downwards.
CATGGACAGTTCGGGAATGACCAACTCCAGGCTTGAGCCAGAATAATTGGTTGCTAGGTTCATATCCTAGTTCCTCTATAACACCAAAAAATTGAAACATACCAACCTTGTCTTCTTGAATGCTGATTAATTCAACCTTCCCACCCACGTAGCAGGTACTTTCGGGTGGTTGAAACTTCCCCCCGTGATATACCTCGAACTCTCGATGTGCAGGTCCTGGTGTTGGGTTGCATACGAATGGAGGTTTGAATTGACACTAAGACGTACACAAACCATAAGAATTTAGAACAATATTTCCCCAAATAGATTAAAACATAAACCGAAAGACAAAACCCTAATCCTAAGAACAAAAAATTACAAATAAGAAGGTCAAAAACCTTATTTCGAACTGCAACACCACAATTTCATATCTCAAACACAAAATATAAGCCCAGAATTTCTTAGAATCCATCCTTAAAAAAGAAATCCTAAACCCTAACATTTAACGACTTACCTTTTCCATTCTCAGTTTTCGACTGCAACTCCGTTGACGATTTCACTATCTCTGGCTCTTTTCTCCGTCGCTTCTCTCCTTCGTTTCGATTCAATTTCCTCCGTCGAAAGCTTCGTCTTCCTCTCTCGGTCGTTTAGTTTCTTACTCTCAGACAGTCCACTTTCTTACTCAAACGCACACTTCAATTGGGCTGAAAACTCTTCACTTCACACTACCTCACACACGTCCCACGCGTGTCAACTAAATTGAAAGTTGAGGGCAGTATGGACTTTTCACTTTGGACTTAATGCCGTCGAGCTTAAGTGAAAATGGTGGAAAGCACGGGGACTCCACAGAACGTTTTTTTTCTCGGGGAAGTTAAGTGAAAATCTAGTAAATTACGAGCGAGGTAAGGCAACAATGTATAATTTTTTTTACTGTAATTTATTCTATGTTTCATACTAGGTCTCATTCTTATACTTTTTTCGGAGGAGTCGATGACTATTCATACCTTTTACTTTGACACCACATAAGCGTTTGACCCAATACTTGATTTTTGTCCTAGTTGATCCT
>JAYMTQ010000555.1:0-17160 GCA_036897385.1 Geranium incanum | reverse complement strand
TGTAAAGACGCGGAGAAAAAAGACAATATTAATTACATAATGCCTTCAAAAATAAATATTAATACTAATTTAATAAGACCCGACCCGAATAGCGCTACCTTGTCGCCATTACATGTGTCGACGATTCTGATGTCAGCTCCATGTCGATTCTTGTACTCTACTCCATTTTCAAAGCTTCGTTTTGGATTGGATCAGAGCATTTCTGATTCTATGCTGATTAAGCAAAAATGGCCGTGAATTGCAGAGCTTCTGTGAGATGGTTCTCTCTGTGGCTGGTGGTGGTGGTTCACTTGTCGATTGCGAGCTCTCGTGCCCACTTGTTCAAGCCGTTCAATGTGAGCTACGACCACAGGGCTCTCGTCATGGCCAACGCCGCATGCTCATCGCCGCCGGGATTCACTACCCTCGTGCCTCTCCGGAGGTACCCTTTTAGCCTTTCTCTCGGTTTTGGCTGTTTTCGATTGTGGGTCTTTGACTTTTTGGTTTGTATGGTCTCTGAGAAAGTTCAGGTTGTAAAGGGCGTGTGTGTGTGTGTGAGAGAGAGAGAGATTTGAGTGGTGATGGAAAATTTTGGAGGCAGTTCTGTGTGAAAATTTTGGATTCAGTTCAGTTTGGCTGATGGGTTGGTTGATTGTCATGATCTTTCTGGTCCAAGGGAAGATTCAGAGGAAGTGAAGTACAATTTGTAGGTTTTGAGGGTTGGTTGGAGGATTGTTAACAAGGAAAAAGAAAATACTCACTAACCGTGCTTGGTCCAACTATCTTTCAAATTATAATTGCAGCAAATGTTGTTTATCTTGATGAATCAATTATTTACATTGTGGGCCTAGAATTTATGTGTGCTTAAATATGATATCCAGTTTTACTTTATATCATCATTCTACTTGAAATAAACTATTATTGTCATTTTTCCTATTTTAGCAAGCATGAATATCCGAAATAGCTCAGTGATTTTATTTCTAACTTTATAGTTTCAAGGAAATTGTATATTCTAGAGTATTAATTTGGCCATCCCGCATTACATCATTGAAGTTTGTTGATTGCATTTACAGTTACTGTCCTCTAATTATCATTCCTCCTCGTGTTCATTTCTCTGGCCTGTTGCCCTCGTTGCATTCATTCTTATTCTCTTGTTTTACCTTATAACTTTTTACTCTATACCATTGCGCAACTGGAAATTTTAAATGTATTAAAACTACAGCTTAGCGTCAGCTTTCCCCCTACCAAGTTTGCCTTTGGGATCATTTGATTAGTTGTTTAATGTATTCTATACGAGGTTAGATGTGGCCTGAGCTAATTGCTAAAAGCAAGGAAGGCGGGGCAGATGTGATCCAAACTTATGTATTTTGGAATGGGCATGAGCCCATCAGAGGACAGGTGAGCAAAAAGTGTGGCTTATCTGTTTCCATTAATATATTTGGATTTTTAACTGAAATGTGTGCTCAGTTTAATTTTGAAGGGAGATACGACATTATCAAGTTTGTGAAGATTGTGGGCTCTAGTGGACTATATCTCCATCTTCGAATAGGTCCTTATGTTTGCGCTGAGTGGAATTTTGGGTTTGACCTTCTTTCTCATTTAAATTCACGACTTTCCTTTTCTACTTCGAACTTCATCGATGAAAGACCACCATTCATTTGTGTCATGCATTTCAGGTGATTTGTGCATAAGATGAAAAAAATCTGCTTAAAAATGAGAGGCACACATTGTTTTTCTAGGATTGAAAAAATAAGAAAATTTTTTCTTGCCAGTATTTGCATGAGACATGTGATCATTTAAATTGAGGAATTTTGATTATATTATAAAAACTGAACTTGTACTAGTAAGTTTTTTGAAGCAGTGATGATTGGCTATTGGAGGACAATGTTGAAATGAAACATTGAGTGATGACATCTGATATACACCAGCCCTAAAACTTGGATTTGGAACTCTGCATTTGGATTTCTCTATGTGAACCCTTTGAATGGCCTTTCAACAATATAAGAGTATAGATTCAAAAGTATTTGTGATATAAAGTTGAATGTTGTGCATTCCCTATTCAATACTCATTAAAAAAATTGGCTTATTTGTTCACCCCATAACCCCAGCAGTAACTTCTCGTACTTTCCTAGAGCAATCTTTTCCACGCCAATTCTTCTGTTAACAACTTTCAGTAGTTCGTAACCCAAACGAGGCAGTCTGGACCACATGTATTTTTTCGGTTTAAGTTATAAGGAATTGCATGTGATGAGTAATTAAACACACACTAGCACACACTGAATCTACCCATTAAACTTAATGTACACTTAGTATGTGCACACACACACACACATGTATGGGGTAGATTATTTTTAGAAATTCCATAATTGATTGAACTTTCAGAATCCCCAGATAAAGTTGCAATCTAAGGTTCCCTGTAGATCTGATGCATACTGATATTCTTTCAGGGGTTTCCCAGTGTGGTTGCGAGATGTCCCTGGAATAGAATTTCGAACTGATAATGCACCTTTCAAAGTAAGCAATAATCTATTAACATCTATAGTTGCAGATTCGCATTTCCCGGTCCTTTGCTGTATTGGAAAATTTTCATTTTGTCTCTGTTAAAAATCCCACGTCTAAAAGACATGGGTCTTGTCACCACTTGATAAACATCTTGGGGCCTCCACCTATCAGCTGAAGCTTTTGGGTTGGATTGGGCTTTAACAATCTCTTGTTTATTTTTGTATGGAAATATTTCCCTTCAGTTATATTTGACTGCAATAATTTCGGCAGCTGCAACTTGCTGATGTTGAACTTGAATTGGATTTGTGGCTGTCATTACTGTTGAGGAAACATCTTCTTTTTTTGTTTCAGGAGGAGATGCAAAAGTTTGTGAAAAGGATAGTCGATATGATGCTAGAGGAAATGCTATTTTCTTGGCAAGGTGGTCCTATCATCATGTTACAGGTTATGAAATAACTTCAAGTTCTATTTAAGCATTAGCATTAGCTAGATTGATTCTGGTCTAGGTTATTTATAAAATAGAAATGATCCATGTAGTTTCCAATCTAAAAGATTGAATGCCGCCAACTAGCATATAAAGTGGCCTTAAATACCACATCAAATCTGCTTTAGATACTCTCTGGACCACAAAATCCACTGTCCGTGTGAATCAGAATAAATCGGGAGGGAGGTTAACATAAATCACGAATGGGCTAGGGCCTAGAACCGAACATTTATTGGATTGGGATGCTATCCTCGATTGTGGTTAAATGTTTCTCCCACAATCCCTTGTCTACTGGTTTTACATTAACAAAAACAGATACTCCACATTCCACGGCCTTGTCTTGGAACAAAGCATTTAAAAGTCTAAATACTATACATTGGACAGCTGTTTTGGAAAGCCTTTTGTTTATTGTCACGCAGTCAGGTGATATTTCACTTTGATTCCATACTGGCTAAATAAGCACTGAAACAGAGGAATAGTAGCCACTTATATTGAGTTGTGATTTTGGTTCTATTTAGAACAAATCTCACATCTGACATTCATTTGTGATGTGTTGAGCTGCTATCTGACATACATGGAGGTCTATGTACAATTTCCGTGTATGCAAACATTTTGGCAGCCAGACTTAGTTTGGTTACTATGTATTTTCCTTATTCTGGCTATATGCTTTTCGAACTATACACCTAATGGCATGTCAAAAGTAACAAGTTTGACTGACTTTTATCAGATTGAGAATGAATACGGAAACATTGAAAGATCCTACGGCCAGAGAGGGAAGGACTATGTTAAATGGGCCGCTGGAATGGCTCTAGGCCTGGGTGCTGGGGTTCCATGGGTCATGTGCCAGCAAGCTGATGCTCCAGATAATATTGTAATATCTCTCCCTTCCTTTCATTCTTTGAAGTCCTTAAGTTGTAATTTCATTGCTCAGCCATGAGTAAAAAGTAACTTGAACTGGTTTCATATTGGAATGGTTAAAATCTAAAATATATTATTGACTATTGAATTGATACTATATACATCTTTAGATGAGCTAAACAAGGAAATATACTAGTAATAGGAAACTGAGTAAATTCATTCCTAATAATACTTAACTACTGAAACAAGAACTAATTAGTAATGATATTTCAGTTATTTCATAATTCCTTCATTTTAAAATATTTTAATCTCTTTTTTTTGTAGATAAATGCTTGCAATGGATTCTACTGTGATGGTTTTAGGCCAAATTCCAATAACAAGCCAGTTCTTTGGACAGAAAACTGGGATGGATGGTATAATTCCTGACAACCTTCTGTCTTGTGCGGCTTATGTAGCACATTCGTTGTATTTCATTTTGTCTAGATATTTCTAGGTTATTTAGAGTAACTAGAAATCATTTCCTATATGGACGTATTTGCCACATAATTACTGTGAAAGTTAGTCCATCAGAAATTATTTCCTTGAGCATCTGGAAAAAGTACTCATTATTTTTTGGGTACATGCATTGAATAATCTAATTTAGTAGTATGAGTGTAAAGAATTGTTAAGTTCTTTGAACAGCTACGGTCTACCTAACCCTCAACTTTGTCTTGGCGTTGTATATCATTGGGTTTCTTCATCACCAATAAGTCGTTTTATGCTTACCATGTTTGTTTCTCACATGTGCTGAGTTGGATTGCTGTTTCTTGCTCATGTCTTTGCTTATTGTCTCCTTTTATCCTAGCTGTATAGTCAGCATTTCAGGGAAAGTTCGATGATAAGTTGGTGGTTATCGAAAGCATACCTATACTTCATCTAGAGTTTATCCACATCATTATTACTTAATGAATGATTGATGTTTAGCCAAGTCGTTCTTGGGATTATGCTGGGTAAACCTGCCCATTAGAATTTAGGACATTTAATGGCAGAATGAACTAAAGGAAATCATGCACACATACATGGTAAACAATAGCCACTTATCAGCATGGACCATTAGGACAACTGTTGTATGAAACCTGAAAATTAAAAAATAAACTCAGAGTTAAACAGGCATTTTTTGAAGATAAAAGGATGGAGACTATATAAAATACCATATTTGGCTATTCCTGGAGGAAATTAAATAAGATACTAATAATAAAGAATTTATTTGTATATTCTTGGAGAAGATACTCGAAAGGGATGTTAAATAGCAACTTTTTTTCTTAGAGCATATGGGATTGTACTAGTCCACTAGGGCTAGTTAAGTTGGTCAAGACAAGTTCAGTCTCGTCTGGAATCCTGGGTTCCAATCCTAGTGGGTCACTTGTTTGGGAGCAGGCGTGGGGGAGAGTTCGTGTAGGGTTTTTCTGTAATTTCATGTAATTCTATAATAATAGACATTTAAAATAATGATAATATGGGATTGTACTTACAAGAAAACGTGGTACCTTACAGCTTTTTGGGGTATATTTTCTCGTGTACCTCTTAGGTTCTTTTTTTCATTCTTGGCATGTTGTTTGGGCTTTTCCCTTATTCATTCAGTGTCACTACAACTTTTCCCCCAAAGATTGTATTATGGGCATTTAAATCAAAATATGTTCTTCAATAGTCTTGCTCTAGTTTCTTTGTTTCTCTCTCTAATTAGTAATTAGTTATACAATTTTCTTAGGCTGAGGCAGGATAAATATGTGCAACCTGTGTCCAGGCAAATATGTAGCATTCTACCAGAATGACTCCAGGAGATTTTTTTCTAGTTGAACCAACTTATGCCTACAGACACAAGCAGTTGACACCTGTAAATGTGCTGATATAAAAAGTTCTATGTTTGGAAATAATTTACTTAGGAAAAATGTAAATATAATATTGACTTGTAGAATGTTCTATGATTTTTGGGTGTCACAAATGCTATCTTTGTGACTATTTGAATGCTGTGACAAGTGTGACTTGCAAATAAGCTATAAATTCATCTTGCATTTTGTTCTAAAGGTTTACGACATGGGGTGGAAGATTGCCTCACAGACCTGTTGAAGACCTTGCATTTGCAGTTGCCCGCTTTTTCCAACGTGGAGGCAGTTTTCAAAATTATTACATGGTATGATAAGGAGTTGGCATAGAACTCGTGTTAGATGGAATCATTTATTCCCGTAATTCTTTAATCTACTTTGATTATGATTTCAGTTATCTGGGTCAAATTATATTGTTGGTTATTCTGTAAATAGATTAAAAGTTTGAAAATAATATTTTTGGCGGGTAGGTTGAAAGATTAATGCTTTACCGTTCAGGGCAGACGTTACAGGAGGGCTTTTGCGTTTCTGTTTAATTTGTTTTAAGGTTATCTTAGATATACAAATATATCAATTACAGATGCATATATTTAGATTCCCAATTAAGGATGTGCACAGGCTGCATTCTGACAATTGATTGTTGCAGTATTTTGGTGGGACAAACTTTGGAAGGAGCTCTGGGGGCCCTTCGCTTATCACTAGCTATGATTACGATGCTCCAATTGATGAATATGGTAAGGGGAAATGCTCTTTGTGAGAAAATTATATTTTCCAGCAGGCACCTTAAATTTTAATAAATTTTAACTTGCTGGTTTATGTGTTGTATTTTAGGGGCACTATTTGTTCCATGTTAGATCAGGTTAAAGTTAACAAATGCCATTTCCTCCCCTGCATTTAGGTCTGCTGAGCCAGCCTAAGTGGGGACATTTGAAGGATCTACATGCTGCTATAAAGCTATGTGAACCTGCCCTAGTCGCTGCTGATTCACCACAGCATCTAAGATTGGGACCGAACCAAGAGGTTTGTGGTAAAGCTGAACTTATCCATGGTTCTTCATAAAGCTTAAATATTGAATATGTTTAATTACCTTAATAAACCTCTCATATACAGAAAGTGATTTCTTCACCTTAACTTTGCAAAATTTAGTTCTAGAAAGAGAACAAATCTTGGTTTTGGATGCAAGAGCTTGATGCATGACCAATGGCAGCTGAGTCATTCTAGAAGTTTGCTTATCGTGCTAGTGATGTTCATATTAGATTTTCATCATAGTAGACCAATAATTTTTACTACTATTCTTTTCGTTTTTCTTTTTGGTTACTTTTCCATATAATATTAGTTTGTTCCAGTCATGCAGCAGCAATTGCAAGGCATTTATCTTTTTGAATTTGACAAGTATCATACCAGTATTTATAATGAGTTTTCAACAGATTCTTGTTTCCTTTTCAATATTTTGGCTAAATCTTCTGTTTCAAATTTCTGACAAAATCAAATTCAACTATAGAGAATAAACCTGTTAGCTGGTATGTAAGCATACAAATCTTTTCCACTAGTGTGTATCTTACAGAGTAATATTCATTACTATTTATGTTTGGGGAAATAGGTAAATCGTATTGAAGTGAAGGTTTAGTTCAAGTTGTATCCGGAATATTTAAAATTGGCTGGCATCTTCAGAATGTTGTTTTCAGTGGCCTTTATCTATTGGTTTACTTTTACCTTTTAAGTTACGTAGTTCATATAACTATTTTCAGGCTCATGTTTACTGTGCAACCGCAACCGATGGCCTCAACATAACTCAGTATGGAAGTCAAAGCACGTGCTCTGCATTTCTTGCAAATATTGATGAACGCAAAGAAGTTTCTGTGACTTTCCTTGGTCAATCATACACTCTACCCCCCTGGTTAGTAAGTATATTACCGGACTGCAAGAACACTGTGTTCAACTCTGCCAAGGTTTGTTTATAATTGTAAGTTGTAACATATCTACCACTAGTGGGTTATTAGATGCACTTGTCTACATGTTGAGCCCATGATGATTTGCATTCCTGTAAATAAAATGCATATATATTTTGAGAAGCCTAAGATGCTAAATTTGGATTACTGGTCTTGTGTCTGAGCCTCTGAAGCCTCATTTCCATGTCTTGGACAGGTTGATGCACAAACATCCATCAAGGTAGTAGAGTTTGATTTGCCCATTTTCAAAGATCCTTCTGGACCACGTAAATTGAGGGCTCAGAGTGAAGTTTCTTACATCTCCAAATCATGGATGACCCTAAAAGAGCCTATTGGAGTCTGGAGTGAAAATAGTTTTACCATACAAGGCATACTGGAGCATTTAAATGTTACGAAGGACCAGTCTGATTATCTGTGGCATTTCACCAGGTACGTCATATTCAGCTTTCCTGATCCATTTGTCACTCCATGAGCATATTTATTATGAGGTATATTTATAAAGGGACAACTGATAGAATTTCTTCGGAATGAACCCTGAAATCATATCCTGCTTTCACAATCATCACTTTTGGGCTGATTTATATATGATAGATGAGGGGTACCTTTAGTCATGGTTACATTATTGCGCTGTGAAAAAGAAAATAAAAGAAAATTTCTCAACTCATACAATGTGTTCCAAGCATGCAGGTATATGTTTTTCTTGTTACCCTCAAATCATTCAGCGTCTTGTCAACAAATTTTTAGCATGGTAAAATGCTCTGATTTTCTTAAAATTGCACATTCCTACTGTGAACTTCTATTGACTATGGGATAGTAAAAAAGAAATAATTAATAAATATATTTTTGTATTTATCAATCAAAATTTCTTTATCTTCAAGATAATTCATGCTCATCTGTTTAACATGTAATGCATTTGTGAAATACAGAATATATGTTTCAAAGGAAGATGTTTCATTTTGGGAGCAAAACAAAGTCACTCCAGCAGTTACAATTGATAGCATGCGAGATGTGGTTCGCATATTTGTTAATTACCAACTTACAGGTATTTGGTATTTCATGTTTTCCTCATGGTTAAGCTGTGAATTTTGCATATCCAACTAGAAAATAGCTGCCTCATAGTAAATAAGTTCGAAATAATCCTTGGTTATTGCTTGAGAATCGTTGTTAAACTTACTCCAACCCAACAGGTTAGGCTATTAAGTGGATGACCCATAGATATTGCATTCTGCTTATTCTCTAGGTAAATTTAGGTTATTCTATCCTCTAAATAGAAGTAGTTTCAATGCTGGCTGTTGCCTTCTTTATATGTTTCTTAACTCTCTTCTATTGCTTATTTATTTTATGCTAGGAACTGTGATTGGTCAGTGGGTAAAAGTGACACAACCTGTTGAGTTGCATGAAGGATACAATGATTTGGTGTTGCTATCTCAAACAGTGGGCTTACAGGTAAAAGTTTCAGCATATATCTCTGGTTATTATTTGGAAGACCATATTGTTTTTGCTCTCCTCTTTCTGCCTCTCCACCATGTACCCTCGTGATCTCTTCACGATTCACCTCTTGTAACTGTTCTTTAATCATATTCATTGCTATTTAATAGTTAGTTCTGTCCCAATATTGCGCGATAATTTATGATGCAGAATTATGGTGCTTTCTTTGAGAAAGATGGCGGAGGGTTTAGAGGCAAAACAAAATTGACTGGATTTAGAAATGGGGATGTTGACCTCTCAAAGTTAACATGGACCTACCAGGTATGGATTTATTTCTTCTAGCTGGGTAGTGTTTTAAGCTACATTTTGTTGTGAAGTATTAGCTAGTCAATTTTGCTTTTGAACCCGGCAAATGCTTAGCATATTTGCCATATTCCATTATCAAGTATAAAGCTGCATGATGAGAGTGACAAACAGTGATTTACACATGCATACCAAATGAAGTCACAGAGGTATCTACATATAAAATCTGATTATTTTGGTAATCATTCGCGGTCCAATACCGAGAAGAGACAGATTTCTAGATTTAATTTGTCAACTTTTATTTCGAACGTTAAATAATGAAATAGAATACATTTAATGTTATTACTCTCTCTCTCTCTCTCTCTCTCTCTCTCTTCCAAAATCATTGTGCTCTTTGATGTTGCATTTTTGTCTCTCTTTCAGAGGAGGATAAATTGTGAGAATGATGAATTGTTATCATGTTTATCGTAGGTTGGGCTTAAGGGTGAGTTTCAACGGATATTTACAATAGAAGAAACCAATAAGGCAGGATGGGTTGATTTGGCCCTTGATGCTGTCCCGTCCACATTTACTTGGTACAAGGTGAATATATCCTTGTAGAGATAAGGACCATAAAGTGTAATATTGTTGCTCAAATATCTATTTTATTTTGTATCTCGCAGACCTACTTTGATGCTCCTGACGGGGCAGACCCAGTTGCTATAGATTTGGGAAGCATGGGAAAGGGCCAGGCTTGGGTTAATGGCCATCATATAGGAAGATACTGGACTTTGGTTGCCCCAAAAGGTGGATGTCAAGAAATTTGTGATTATCGCGGGGCCTATTATTCAGACAAATGTACCACAAATTGTGGAAAGCCCACTCAAACCTGGTATGGTTCTACCTCACACGCCATGCATGCTTGTGTTTCAATATGCATTTTGGAGCCATCATTTGTATTAAAGAGTTCATCAGTTTCATTGTGGAATGGTAGTTCAATTCCACTACTCTCAACATATACATTGTTGGTCAATTTTCAGGTACCACGTGCCAAGGGCATGGTTACAAGCATCAAATAATTTACTAGTACTCTTTGAGGAAACAGGGGGGAATCCGTTTGAGGTTTCAGTCAAGTTACGATCTAGTGGAATCATCTGTTCTCAAGTTTCAGAGACCCACTATCCACCTATACAGAGATGGCTCCCTTCAGATGGCAGTGGTGAAATGTCAATAGATGATAAGACACCAGAAATGCAGTTGGAGTGTGAAGATGGACATATGATCTCTTCCATAGAATTCGCTAGCTATGGAACTCCTCGAGGTCGCTGCCAGAACTTTTCTAAAGGCAACTGTCATGCAACCACTTCAATGTCTGTGGTATCTAAGGTACGCACGATGACAAGTTCATTCTTGTGGTTAGTCAAACTATGATGATTGCATTCCAAGGAAACACTCATGCACACATATGGTAGCTTGTGGTAAACTGAATTTACTCTTTGAGGCTTGTTTGAGTCAGAAAACTAGCATGATCAAAGTCGTGAGGACTTTAGTTGGGAATTCTAACAGCTAAAAGAAGTTTGTACAGTTGCTTACACAACTTTATTGAGCTAATATGGTGGAATAATAATGAAATATCTGTATGTTTACTTTACTTCTGTGGACTGTTAGTTGCTAGCTGGATAGATAGATTGAACAACTTTATATACAAGTAGATTGTCAATCATGGTTTAGAATTCATTGAAAGAGAGTGACAAGCAGGTTGGGAATGATGGATTGATGTTTATATGTTATGGCATTACAATTACTGATTGATTAATTTGCAGGCCTGCCAAGGAAGACGGAGCTGTTCTATTGGAGTTTCAAATGCGATATTTGGGGATCCATGCCCGAGAACTGTCAAGACATTGGTTGTGGAGGTAAAGTGCACTCGCTCATCAGACATTATGGGCTCGTCTCAGTTCTGAAGTAAACGATGACTATAAAACAGATGGGTGCCAATTTGGTCTTGTAACCAAATTGGTGGATTCATTGGTGTTTGTTTGTATCTCACCCTGAAGCTAGTGTGAGTTTTCATATGAGGTTTGTAGATAACAAGAATGTACAATATTGTATTCTTAAGAGATCAGGTGTCCAAATCTCAATCAAGTAAAAAGTTCTCCTTAATATATTTGTAATTTTATAATAACACTTTCATAAATAATTGGAAAAATTTCACTTAGCTACCTTGTACTATACTGGGCATGTGAACCCTTTGCATTTGCTTAACGATTCACTTAGACATGGCGATGTTAAGTTGTTGGCGAAAAGTCCAAAATGACCTAACAATGAGATTTTGCACCCAATATCTTCCTTCTTTTTGTTCACCACTTTATACTCCAATCCCTGGCTTTTCATTGCTCATGTTCCTAAAATCCATAAAGAACACATCTCTCGAGTTCATGCCCACCTTGAACATGGTCAACAAGTTATCTAAAATCCTTACATCCAAGAAGCAATCGACTTTCTCCTTCAGCTCCCAAACCGCATTTCCAAACCTTACGTCCCACAACTTGATGTTGCATTCATCCAGAAGGTCCATGGTGAGATCCAAAGGCCATGAGAAGATTGTGACTCGAAACCCAATTCAATTTGGTAGCTGGGATTGCAGAATCAATATCTGCACCGTAGATTTCGTTATGCCTAATCTCGACCACCGGCCCCAGGCTCTGCAAGTCATAAACCATGATCAAGTTCGAATTCCTGCGACCGAATTTAAAATTCGTGAAGAGCATCTCCGGCGACGACTCGATCGCCTGAACGGTGGAGCTCGATTTTGTCACATTTTCTCACTTCAGCGTCTCTCTAACAAACCCTCTCTCGAGGTCGAGCACCTGCAAACCCGAGAAGTCGGTGGCCGTCGCCGCCACGGTCTCCGAGAGCGCTAACAGAGAGTCCACGGCGGTGAACTGGGTCAACACCGTTAACTTTCTCCGAATCGACCAGTCAAAGGAAGTGATCTTGCTCCCGTGCGCCACGTGGACTGCCCTGTTTGGCGCTGTCACGATCGACGACGGCGAATCGCGGCCGTTGAGTGGGAGAACCAGTGGCTTCTCCAGATTAAAGGCCTCGAACTGAGATGGGTTAAAGAGAGAACCCACCAACAGACCCTCGACCCCATAGAATCGAGACTCGGAGATCAGATCCTGGAGATCGAAAGATTTAGTTTTCGAAGGGAGGCTTATGGTTCGGAGGAGCGAGAAGAGGATCGCGAAAAGCTCTACATCTCGGTCGATGAACGACGTGCTGAATCGAAGATCTCGGAGAACAAGGAATCGGAATCGGCGATCGCGAGGGTCTGTTTCGTGGTCTGGAAGATCTGGACACCGACATCGACGGTGACCACGTTCGAATCAGCTTTAGTCCGTCGAGACCCAATAGAATCGGATGTGGAAAGCAAAAAGGCTCCTTGGCTCCTCGACGATTTCGGCTCCAAGCTCCTCGGCTACGTCTCCAAGTCCGATTGGGGGAGGTTGGTTTGGGGCAGATTGATTTGGGTCTAGAGAAAGACGGCGGGGTTGTTGATTTGCTGACCAAAGATGACATTCAACCATGGATGTTGAAACCATAAACACAGAGATAGAGGAAGGGTATTTATGGCATTTTCATAAAATAAGAACACCCATGTGCTGGTCACGTGACCAAAAATTATCACATTTAGGCCTAAGTGACACGTTAGGTAAGTTTAGGGATTCACAAGCCAATTTCATTTTCTGTGATAGTTAAGTGAAAAATCGGTATAGTATAAGATAGCTAAGTGTAATTTTTCCTAAGTAAAAATAAGGATAATGTCACTCAACTATATCTAGAATTTGCTGTTTGGCAGATAACTACACTTAGAATATGTTTTTACTTGGCCGGTACCCAACTTTGGATATTTTGGTATTGTTAGTCGTTCTGTTATCTTCCGTCAGTTTTTCAGTTTAAGTTGTGATAAAATGACCAAATTACCTCTCTATTTATACCCTCCAATATTCTAGTTATCTGCCAAACACCAAATTATAGGTGTAGTTGGGTGACATTTTCTCATAAGAAAATATTGAATATTATATTTCACAATCACAAATATCCCATGTATAAATATTATGCGGTGCCTGAAGAGGAAAGTTGGTACACAAATTTTTTTATTTCATGCCACTAAATCTACTGTCACAAATTTATCTGATTAATTTATGAGAGGTGTAGAGGGCCCTTATACAAAAAAAAATCAAATTGATTACCAGGCAACTTGCAAAGAGGTGTTCATTTTGGACCTAGATCCTCTCCCGAATCGAGAGCAGACCCAAATATCTGTGAACTATGAACACTAGTTTGGTTTTTATTACAATTTTTTGAGAATCATTAAATTTGACTTGGTTCTGGTTTCAATTTTTTTAAAAACCACAATTATTCAGTTTAGAATCGAATCGGTTTATGGTTCACGTGTCTCTCACTTAGGCGTGCCACTCTGCTTCTACATGTTTCAATAGTGCTTCAACTTCTATGAAGTAGAGAGTACGTGAATGGAAGAATAAAAGCCAAGAAATATAATATCTTATTTAACTTACTGTTATTTTAATTGCAAACTTTACATTTCAACTGGGTCGCAATAGTTAAACCACTAGAAGGATTTTGTTTACTTTTTCTATAATCTTTGAGTTTTTTTTAAGTTTTAGTCTATAAGACGTACCCAAATTCGCCTTTTTTGGCCCACAAATTATGCGAAATTGAATACTCAAAATCAAACGTTTTAAAAGGCCAAAATCGAACTAAAATCGAACAGTTCAAAACCAAACCATCCTCTCAAAAACGTCTATAGTTCATACAGTTCAAAAACCATTACACCCAGTTCGGTTTGGTTCTGGAGCCACGAACATTCTACTTGCATGAATGAATTCAAGGAATATGTTGCTGTTGCTTAACTTATTCCAGAGCTTGAGCAGACCTACTAGTGCTAACAGAGAATACAAACGTGAAAATTTAATAAACAAATCATACAATGCTAGTATTTTTTGATAAGAGATATGAACAAGAGGCTTTGAGAAAATTAGGCATAGCCCATTCCAAAATCTAAACTTATTCTAAACCCACGGTTCAGTTAGGCTATTTCTTTTACACTTTATAAATGATTAATTAATTAACTTAGATAACAAATCTAATGTATCCCCTTGGAAAAGCTATTCTAAAGTATTCTTGTTCGACTCCCAACCCTTTTGTTTGAGGTAACATAAGAGTTGAAGTCCAAACATTCCTCTACAAATAAATAGACTCGGGTTGTTTTTTTAATTTCACATGTCACCTAAATATTTTAATTTTTTTAAGAAATAGCAAATACCCTTCTATTTATCATTTAACATGATTTCATACTTAAACAACAAAAATACTCTTATTTAAATTTTCATTCAACTGTCATCTAAAGTCCACGATGATTCTCTCCTCCATTTAGCAGAAACCACCACCTTTGTTGGCCACGGGAACAACCTACTGATATTCCTCCACCATTGCAGTGGCCTCACGGTACATTTCCTACACAAAAACCACACCACATTCAAGAATTACCCACACTAAAAAACAATACAATACACCCTTTTCTCCAGTTTCACCGGGTGTACCTAGTTGGTGGGAAGGGAGGAGTAAATAAGAAAGAATTGGAACGACAGTTGAAGTATACATACAACAAAAAGTAAAAAGAAAGCATTTTTCAAAGATTTGATGAACAAACAATTTCTTTCTTATTTATGTTTCCTCCAAAATCTCCCAACGCCATAGAAGACGAAGGATCATGGACGAACCTGTCCTCCTCCAAGCCCTTCTCTAGGCTCTCTGATCACGAAGTGGTAGAGCTGAAGAGCTTCATCTCTTGCATCAAGTAGGTCTGTTTGGAGCAGTCCAGCCGATTGCGCATCAACGTCTCTTGGTCCATCAACCTACTTGTTGTCGCATCCCGCTCGTCTCTAACTTCGTCTAAGAGTGCTCTGCCTACAACGATACCCACTATCGTCCCTACGACGCCATCGTCTATCTATCGCTCTCCGTTTTCGATGCGATCTCGTTTGTCATCTCTCGGCTTGGACTCGGAGGTATGGGCTCAGGAGGTTTTTGTTTCTGGATAAGCTTTGCAATGTGAGTGAGAAGGTTTGTAAGAGTATACTAAGCAACTTTAGGTTTGGATTAATTTGGTTTAGGTTTTGATGATTTTGATTACTGATTGAAATTTTGAATCGACCCTTTATCTATTGGCTTGTTTTTGAATAGTGGGTTTTGTGAACTTGACGTGGTTTTGCTCAATGAACTAATTTTTATAACAATCCATTATCGATTAACATGTTTCTGAATCATTGTTTTTGTAAATTTGATGTGGTTTTACGCAGTGAACTAAAATTTTGCATCAACCCATTATCGATCAGTCTGTTTTTGAATAATGGGTTTCGTTATCCACCAATTGGGTACACCAGGAGAAGTCGGAGAAAAGGGTGTTCGAAAATGGCGGGCTTCATCTTCTAATCAAGATCTTGAGGCCAATGATGAGAGATTTGGATGACAATTCAATGGAAATTTAAAGTCTAAACAAAGGCATTTTGGTAATTTAAATATAAATAATGTTAGATGATAAATAGAAATGTATATTGACAATTTCCGAAGTTTTAAAAATAAAACAAAAAAACTAAGGAAGTTAGTAACCGTGGATACAAAAGGTTTTAGGCGATCTGGAAAATTTAAAAAAACTTTAGATGACCTATCTGAGAACTCCAGCTCTCCAAGTGTATGCAGGTGCATTTATCTATACAAAGGGATGTGGTTCTATGGGATACAAGTGTTTTACGTGACATGCGAAATTAAAAAAAAATTATAAGTGATTTATTTGAGAACTTGAACTCTCCAGATGTATCCAGGTGCATTTATCCATACAAAGGGATGTGGTTCTATGGGATACAAGGGTTTTATGTGACATGCGAAATTATAAAAAAAATTATAAGTGACTTATTTGAGAACTCGAGCTCTCCGAGTGTATCCAAGTGCAATTATTCATGCAAAGAGATATGATTTTGCTCAGTGAACTAAAATTTTGTATCGACCCATTATCAGATTCACATTTCATAGAACTCTATCTCTATCGATGTGCATAACTAGAGAGAGAATGTTTCAACAAATAGTGATGATATCATCAATCTAAAATAATCATCTTCTAATTGTTAATTTTACTTTTAATAATGGACACTTCTTTTTAATTAAATTTTAGTAGTGGTAGAAAATAAAGGTAATCAATCGAGGCAAATTGTCATTTTTTTGTTAACAAGAGTTTCATGCTTTAAGTGTAAATTTAATTGTGATTTTATGCAATTTTTCAGTGTAATTAACTATTGAGAGGTGTTTAACCACTTGAACTGTTCTCACGAGGATCCTTCAAAAGATTCAAATTGATTATAAAAAGCTTGTATGAATGAATTCAAGGAACATGGTTACATGCTGCTACACGGTAGACTAGACTTTATTGGGCTGGGCCAACATACAAGTTTTAGGCATAGCCCAAGCCCATCCTCTGCCCACAATTCAATCAGGTTTTTACAAATTGAGTACTCCACTAAATTAAATAACAAATCCGCTGTAGCACATTGGAAAAACCGTTCATAGGAATTGCTATTCCGGGTTTGAATCCCAATAGCGGAAAATGTTATTTTAAAACATTTTTTATTTGCAAAAAAATAATCATATTTTTATCCCTTTTAAAAAAAATCAATATATATATTGGGGCACACTCCACTACAAATCTTCTATATGTCAAAACAGAACGAACATGTGT
>JAYMTQ010000554.1:0-17177 GCA_036897385.1 Geranium incanum | reverse complement strand
TTTAAATTTTTTCCTATAAAAAAAAAAAAAAAAAAAAGATACTTAGCCGCCCGACGAACCCTGTAGCGCCCCGGCCCAACAACTTCAATGCGCCCCACGCTTCAAACCTATCAAAAGTACCCCGACGTCTGAAGCTGAAGCAAGAAAACTCCGACTATCTGACGAACCTCAAACCGAGCATTCTGACAAGCCCCCGAAAAACACAAGAACAGGCCTGCTGGACAATGTTGGCCCGACACGATAATTCGTCCTGCTTAAGGCTTGTCTAGGCGCTTCGAACCCCTCGTGTTCAAGCTCTAAACACCGCATGAACCAAATTAGGATCTACATCTTACCAGGACGTGACAGATGGTATCAGAGGCCAGTTCGAACACCACCTGAGTCGTACTTGATCCCGATTGGATCTACCCCAAAATCACGAGTTTCTCCTCTTCACTTTCGAAATCCTCAAGAGAACGAGGAAACCATGGCCAATCAGCCACCACCCAACTCCGCAGCAATACCGCCTCGAGCCCTTCACACCGCCGAAGGCGTTAGTCAACCTGATAACCTCGACGAGTCTCAGATCGACGATCGAGGACTACCCTACACCCGTGCGACCACCGCCAAACAGGCGACCGTGGAACGGGAAAAGTCTTGAACGAATCGCATCAAGTCCGTCGACAAACCCCGTAGTGGCCTAGCTCAACAACGCCAGTGTGCCCCATGCTTCAATCTAACCGAAGTACTCTGACGTCTGAAGCCGAAGCAAGAAAACTCTGACTATCCGACGAACCCCAAACCGAGGATCTCGACAAGACACCGGAAAACACAAGAACGGGACAGCTGGACAACGCCAACTCGCGACAGGGAAGAGGGACACCAAGCACCTCCAACTGGGTGGGCCGCGTTGGCCCAACAAGCTTCGACCCATTAGGGCGCGCGCTAGCGCCGCAAAACCCTAGCGGTACTGCCGTCCCGCCAACGGACAGGCCCAAAGCTGGTCTACCTCTACGGTCCGCCAGGGTGCCGCATCCAAACCTTAGGGCCACCGTCATGCCTTCTCACACCGCCGTCTCACCTTTTATTGGAAAGAAGTTAGAGAATATAACTTTTTATTGCACTAGTACTCTTGTACAAGATTAGTACAAATAGGGGTTATCTTTTCATTGTAAAGATATCGAAAGTAAACCATGAGAGCTGTTCGATCACCCTTTTAATTGCCGAAAGAATTTCCCAGTTAATAAACCACCCCTAACCCTCTTTCTTAAATTTATATTGTGTCCACGCATTCAAGGACGTACCTTCGACACGGTAGTCCTACCCCGCGCGCCCGATCCGGACGACTCTCCCGTATCTGCCCTACTTCTTCTTCTACCTTTCTCTCGTCGCTCCAAATGGCCGCATCCCGACTCGAGTTGTTACGATACCACATCGGAGTAGGTAATGAGAAGTTAAATGATTGGCCCCACCTATCTCAATAGATCTACCTTGACACGGTAATTCGTCCTTCTTAAGGCTTGTCTAGGCGTTTCGAACCCTTCGTGTTCAAGATCAGGATCTACATCCTACCGGGCCATGACAATAAGGTGACATGTTGAGAGATACAAATACATTATAAAATGAAATTCCGACATCGGTACGCTTTATGCTCGATTTCATGCCTAAAGAAACAACAAAATCAGGTTCAAGTTTGTCGCGTTTATCAGGTTACAATTGAAAAAAAAACACACACATCCAAAAACATGGAGGATGTAATACTCATGAGAGTGCCCATAGAGGCAACCATACATAGTTTTATTGCCGATGACAGGTGATGGAACTCGATTTATAGAGTAGACTGTCGTAAGGGAAGCCTCACCCAAAAACGATCAGGACAAGCTACAAAAGTAACAAATGCACATATAATATCAAGGACGTGACGAAACTTGCGCTCGACTCAACTATTTTGTTGAGAGGTACCTAGAAACGCACTTTGCATAATAATGACGTGAGTGACAAGAAGATCAAGAAAATATGTTTATTTGAATTAGGTACCATTGTACATACCAAACACCTTAATGACTTTCATGATTTGAGTCTGAACGATACTAAAAAAATGTGGAGTACACTCTATTAAGGTCAGATTTATTGCCCGTAAGATAAATCCAAGTGGATCGAGTATGATCATCGAAAACTATAACAAACTACCTAGAACCTCCCATAGAATGAGTTGGAGATGGACCCTCAAAATCAAAATGAATAAGGTCAAAACATGCAGACAAAATATATTTATGATTTGTAAATGGAAGAGCATGATGTGTTAGCTAATTAACATAAAACACGGTCACTGGATGTATTTGGAATAGCACCCAACAAACCTCTAGAAATTAAATTAAGGAAACGCTAATAAGAGACATGACCGAGACGCGCATGCCAAAGATATGCATAGACAATAACACCATAACCAGACGAGGATGATGATGTCAGAATTTGTAAGTATATGAGCTCGAACTGGCGACCCATCTTATGGTCTTTCCCATAGATTTTTCCCATCATTAGACACTGCAAAATAAGAGAAGAAGAAAGTTTAGAGAAATTAACATCAAGATCTGAATCACATAGTCGACTTACAAAGACAAGACTGAAAGACAATTTGAGAACAAACAAAATGTTCTACGGTGGTAGTCGAGAAGTAAATATATTACCATAATGTTCAATATATCAAGGGTTCGAAGTACCTAACATAATAGAAGAGTAAAAGTTACTAAAATGGGCAACAATCAATGGCTGCCTAAATGCCTGAAGGTCGACCTTACTAAGAAGAGAGGACATATCAACTGAGTCGAGACATACTCTAGAGAAATCAAATGTGGCAGCAACATCAACATTGGACCTTCACAAAGTCTCGAAGTGGGGATGACCATACTGATATAATAACTGGACTTTTTTCTTGTGAGGACAGTCTAACTTCCCGTGTCCTAACTTCTTACAGTAATTCCAATGTTTCACTTGCGAATGACATGTCTTATATTGATATTTCTTTTGCCTTGGTTGGATTTGCATATGTAGTAGCCATAATAACATCAGTGGATCGATGAGACGACATACCCACAAGTCGGGTCTCCTTAGAGGGTAGTTCGGAAACCACTACTTTAAATATAGTGAATGAATCCCGATGCAATAACGAGTTGTGACCAGTCTTGAATTCAGAATGAAGGGTTTGGAGAAACTGCATGACCTTAGAGCGTTCTTGATATTGAGCATCAGGGTTTTTCCATTTTGTCTCGGCAATAGTAAGTTGGTCTCAAACTTATTACATTTGAGATACGAAATCAGATACTGATTGTCCAGGTTCATGTTTTAGCATGTGAAGCCAACCAGTAGTTGATATTGATGAGCAACATCAGTGATGGAATAAATCTTCTCAAGTAGCTCCCAAACTTCTTTAGCAGTATTAAATCAACCAAAATGGGTTTTCACATATGCATTACGGGTGTTCCCAAATTAAGTAAGGATGTGATTGTTTTTGCTATCACATTCCCCAAAGCCATCATTAAAGATAGTTTGAGATAATAGATTTGGGTACTGAATTATTTCTGTGGATTGGAAATCTCCTTAGTATCAACTGGCTACCATTTGTCATAGTCTAAATATGCAACTGATCTTATCATTTGAGTAGGTTTGTCAGAGCTTCTGGTCAACTTGTTTAACGTTTATTAAGGTGTAAACGTCCCTATAAAAGAGCTCAATAGTCCCAAAAATCTGTGTATAACGAACGATGAAGTATCACAAACAATTGGTGTAAGAAGTAAAGTAGCCGAGAAGAATCGAAAACAAAACCTCCAATATATCATAAAACAGAGCCTTGCGAAGCCAGGGTCGACAGAGCTTGCGGGACTGAGGCCGAATATGGGACTAGAGGCGTAAATGCTTTGAATGGCGGAGAGGATCTGCGAAGCTAGCTTCAGCGTTGCAGCTGGGAAAAATGACAACTTAATAAAAACGAACTCAATCCTAATTAATTAGATTAATTAACCTCTGATACCATGATAGGGGGAGATTAATTGTATATTCAATTAGTATGTCATATGATAATCACACAATAATATATATATATATAGAACCTATTTGTGACACATTTAGGTTAAAACCCTAAAGCTCAAGCCCATGTACAATGGTCCATTATACATTAAGAATAATTTTAACAATCCAATATCATTTAGACTAAATAAAAAAGAATTACATTCTATTTTATTTATAATTGTTGAACACATTTAATTGTATTGCATATTAACAATTTGATACTACTATCCCTAAAAATATTAGCACATGTATGAAATTTGAACAATTACAGGTTATCCAAGTACTACTGACTTTGTACGTGAACAACCCGAAATCTGAACCAAAATCCTTTAATTTGTCATTGATAACCAAAAGAAAAAAAAACATGGATTAAAGCTCGGATATGGGTGAATTCCGGTTCTAAAATGCTCATCCGTGAAACCCCTCTCATGTGGGTTCTACCAACCGTCCACGTGTTGGTCATGCTGGGTCCACTCCACATGAACGTGCAGGCCGCACAAAAGCGATTAGCAGTTGATCACTATCGATCAAATCATCAGAATTGAAGGTCGTGAGAAAATTAAAATATGAGCTTCCAAGATATCCAAGGTGGGCGTCCCCGGCGAGAGGTGGAGGCAACCCAAGGCGTGGCCTCCGGCATTTTCCAGATCAATACCGCCGTCTCCACCTTCCAGCGCCTCGTCAACACCCTCGGCACCCCCAAGGACACCCCCGACCTCCGTGACAAGCTGTCCGTCTTCATTTCCCATTTCTCTTTGGAATTTCTAATCTATATTTTGATACGCATCTCATGGAATTGTAGAGTGCCCCACCCCTTTTCTACATTGACGACTATTGATTTCAATTCCTTCATCTTACTGCCAATTTCGACATTTACTGCTGCTATGCCTGAATTAAAGATGCAATGTTCCCTACATTGTTTAGATTCTGCTACCGAGTATTCCAGCTGTGTTTTCATCTGTACAACTTTTTTCATAACAGCCCAGTGGTTGAAATCATACCTTCTCTACATATATGTTTTCTCATTGAGTAATCTCATACGTCATTTATTTGACAGGCACAAGACGAGGTTACATATTGGACAGTTAGTAAAGGACACTTCAACCAAACTTAAAGAAGCCAGTGAAACAGATCATCATGCTGGAGTCAGTGTGAGTATGATTTACTGAATTACCCACTTGTTATATGGTACCAATAATTCTCTCTTGCTTACGTTTTTGATTGATAACGCTGCATCATATTACATTTTCATATGTAGGGAAGATTCATTTATTACACTCAAAACATTGAAAAATGTCGACAATTGAACAATTAAATATACTTGCAGCCAAACAAGAAGATAGCAGACGCTAAACTTGCAAAAGATTTCCAAGCAGTTCTCAAGGAGTTCCAGAAGGCCCAACGGCTTTCAGCTGAAAGGGAAACTGCATATACTCCATTTGTTCCACAAGCAGTTCTTCCGTCTAGGTAATTATTTGAGGAGGCCCCAACAGTGAAAAGTTATTATTAACCTTTCGTTTGCTTGCATGCATATCCTACATACATATGGAGGGGGCTGATTATCTTATTTTGTTTTCATTCATACTTCTTACAGCAACAAGTCTAGCAAACTCGACATAAGTTCAGATAATAGTCCAGAACAGCGTGTTCTTCTTTTGGAATCTAAAAGGTGAGTTCTTATAACATTAAAGATAGAATGTTCTTTGTTCAATGAAATATGTCCTCATCAATCCTGAAGAAAAAAAATTGTATTTCTGAAGGAGCATCAACTAGTGTAGGAACTATAGTGGGAATCACTGGAGATTTCATATACAATAGGATTGCCTCAAGGATCAACTCTAATCCCTCTCTTTTCTTCTTCAGCATTTTACGAGCTCACAATACCTCTTCAAGTTGAGATCCATTGTTGTATGCTGTTTGCATATGAGACTATTTTAGTTCACGAGAGTTGATTATGGGTTAATAGATGAAGATAAATATCAGGATAAGGGTGGTTGAAAATAATTTGGACCAAAAGTGAATATAAATGCTATATGTTAGCAAGAATAGGGAGTAGATGCATTTCAATAATGTCAAAAGATATGTGTCACTAAAATAAATTATTTTAGGTAGCTGTAAATTGATTTCGAACAGAGGTTGAGGTCAAAGAGGATGCTCGTAATAAAGTTTTGATGAGTTTAAAAAACTATAATGAATGGTTGGAACTCTTACCAAAAAAATCGTCTGTATTTAAGCCATTGTAGAAAGGTTAACTTAATATGAAAAATATGTTCATCCCCTGTAACATGATAACATCTGATCTGATTAATACCCATATTTGTAGCCAGAAGTATCACAATAAAAATCTTAACTTCAACCATTTGCTCTATTCATATTTCATTTGAAGAAATTTTGCATGCATGATAAGCTTTCCATAGTTTTCATCTCCCTATAGATTTAATATGTGGAATAATTGGGTTAGATTGAGGTATAGTAACTTTAGTAATCAATACTACAGACAGGAGGTTGTACTTTTGGATAATGAGATTGCCTTCAATGAAGCTATAATTGAAGAAAGAGATCAGGGAATACAAGAAATCCAGCATCAGATTGGTGAGGTGAATGAAATTTTCAAAGATCTTGCTGTTCTGGTCCATGAACAGGGAACTATGATTGGTAAGATATCTTTGGTACTGATATTCACTATTATGTCTGGTCAATCTGAGTGGCTGATCATATATATCTAACAGATGATGTGGGCACTCATATTGAAAATGCTAATGTGGCAACTGCACAAGCTAAATCACAACTTGCGAAAGCTTCAAAATCACAAAGATCGAATTCGTCTCTGGTAATTTCTCTTGTCGTGGGAATGTACTGGTATCCTTTGTATTATCTGTATGAGTAGCTGCTTGTAGTTTGGAATGAAACCCCAACAATTTGGGAAGATTATAGATTTTTTGAAGACTATTTAATATTTAATAAACTCTGAACCTATTTATGGGCCACAGCTGCCTTATAGATTTGCATAACTTCTCTGGCAACTTGACCTGGTTCAATAATGATAAGACTGTCAGTTACTTCAGGTAAACTAAATTCAGTTGATATACTTCACTTTCTCCTAATGCCTTATGTTTTGTTCATGCAGACTTGCTTGCTGTTGGTGATATTTGGGATAGTTCTTCTGATAGTAATCGTAATCCTTGCAGCATAATCAGCGAGTTAGCAATAACTGTAACATGGAGCAGAGACAGGATTATTGTCTACCATTGAGAACAGAGATTAATTATGCTGTTTTCTGAGCTTACAGGAGTATGTGGTGCCCTTGCCTGAGCTGGTATACAATGTGGGTGGTTTGAGCTTTTGCCGTTGGTTGTTCCTCTGCTGGGGTCTGTCTGTCTCATGGCTCTGTGTACCTCTTTGGTTCCACAACTTTTATTAAATAATTTATGTTGATGATTTTTTTATAGTTTGGATACCACCTACTACAGGCAGGCTGAATAAAATGGGTTTTCTAGTGCAAACGTTCAAATGCAAGATTCTTAATTTTATATGTAGGGTAGAATGCTTCAAAATGCTACATGAATTGATTTTTTTTCCTCCCATTCCTATTGATCCGTTAGAGAGGCGGAGCAATTGGTTCGACATGAAGCAACTACATAGTCTGTAGAGTTTGAGTCATCTCTTCCCGTTAAACCGAGGACCATCAGAAATGTACTAGTGGAAGTCAGACTGACTGAAAGACCATGTACAAATTCAATGACAACGAACACAAGTTTACTAGTTATATTTCTCTCTTGAAACTAAATTCAATGATTACAACAATCTCCGTACAGACATTTTCATTTCATTTGAACTCTTTTCGTACTGACCATTTTATTATTTTGTAGGTGAAATCTCAAGGAATGAGAAAAATATCAACCACAATTACAGGCTGGTGCATTTCATTTTTGTTCAAAGCTTTAAAATAAGTAATGTAACAAGATCAACCAAGTGTGTTTACTTGTATTCATTTCAAATTCTTGGCCTAAATTACAGTCTTAATTTTGTAAAAATCTTACTTAATAGCACTGACTTGTTTGATCTTTAACCATTAATTTATTTTTAAAGTTAAATCATCAGTCTCTCTCTCCTCTTTAAATTTTCGAAGGATCGTCATCCTATTTACTTCGTAGTCAGTTCGTTGTCGCGCCTCCACCATCACCTCTACCCAAAGTTCCACTTTTTCATTATTGGCTAATAAAACCCTAATTCATGTAATTTAAGGAGAAACACACTGATGTGCAAATCTAATAGAAAAGTTGTATGTTGGAATAAGAATACATACTGACATGTTACTTGAGGGAATGGTGATGTATAGTCTGACCTAGATCACTGACTAATATCTGTCACTGACCCATGTCTCCCACTCGTCGCTTAGAATTGCAGCGAATACCAGAATCAAAACAACGAGACTTCCATACATCTTTCACATACCTTGATTCGCTGGGATGACTAATTGGTATTCTACTGTACATTGATCATAGCCTTGGAATTATTAATTACTCATGCATTTGGCTTAGGCGTACTAGATTTAACCAGAAAGAAGTTAATCGAATGTTAAAAGAATAAAGTCACATGTCTAAGAAAGCAACTCTTTACTCAATCACTAACTAAGAATAGAGTTTATGATTGACTAGAAGTCTGAAGAGCTACCATAGAAGCATAAACCCCATGTTTGAGGTTGATCAACTCATCGTGCCTCCCCCTTTCCACTATTACTCCATTTTTGACCACTGCTATTACATCCGCATTCCTTATGGTGCACAGTCGATGCGCCACCCTCACCGTTGTCCTCTCCTCCATCACTCTCTCCATAGCCTCTTGCACCATCCTCTCCCCCTCCGCGTCCAGCGCACTCGTCGCCTCGTCCATCAGCATTATCTTCGGACTCCTCACTATCGCTCGAGCTATCGCTATCCTCTGCTTCTGCCCTCCCGACATCTGTATGCCTCTCTCTCCCACCACCGTATCATATCCCTGTCATCAATTATATAATTTCTCAATCCCGACCCACCTTAAAACTCAAACTATTTGTATGACTTAAACATTAAGTTAAGGATACATGTGCATGTCACATATATACCTCCTTTAAGGCGCTGATGAATTTATGCGCATTTGCGAGTTCTGAAGCAGCTAATATTTCTGCCTCAGTAGCATTATCTTGGTCCTTTCCGTATGCAATATTGGCTCTGATAGTATCATTAAACAACGTTGGTTCCTGGCTAACAAGCCCCATCTGCTGCCTAAGCCATCTCACCTTCAACTTCTTTGTGTCGACCCCGTCTAGCGTAATCTCACCTGAATCCGGATCATAGAACCTTTGTAGTAACGCGATCACTGTTGATTTCCCGCTCCCGCTTTCCCCAACTAGCGCCGCTGTCTTGCCAGCACCGATCGTCAAGCTTAAGTCTCGTAAAATTCGGACATCCGGTCTGTTTGCATATTTAAAGCTTATGTGCCTAAGCTCAATCTCACCCCTCACGTCTTCCAAGCTTATCCCTGACTCATCTGTTGCGTCTATCTTCGATTTCCTGTCTATCATTGCAAATATGGAAGTGGTCACCGTCTTGGCCTTGGCCGAATCAGGCGCCATTGAGCTCGATTGAGATATACCAATTGCTGCCATCGTTAGTGCAAAGAAAACCTGCAAATAATAAACATGAGGTTGTTGATTCAGATATCCAGAAATGTAACACTGATAAACAAACGGAAACATTAGTTTTTACCCGAAAAACATGTGAAAATGTAGTTTGTCCATCGGCAACGAGCATTGCTCCAGCGTAAAAGCTTATAGCATAGAAACAGAAAAGCAATAAGGAAGCTGCTCCAAACCCGACCCCACTGATCAATCCTTGCCTCTTCCCTGCCTTGGTAGGGCCTTCACATTTCTTTATGTACAGTTCCATCACCTTCTCTTCCGCACAAAACGAAGCAATTGTTCTTATGCTCTCGACCGCGTCGCTAGCAACTTGGCTTGCGTCCTCATACATCATCTGCAGTATTGTCTCACTATCATCTGATCAACGCTGAAACAGGAAATGATCATTGATATCATATATTATTCTTATACATACCTTTGCATCTGAACTGAATCCTTTGACGAACTTGCCTTGAATGTATCCGTTGATGACTATAAAAGGAATCAAGGTGAGCACAATGAGAGCTAACTGCCAACATGCGCTGAATGCAATAACCAAACCAGCAATAGCCGTGGCCGTGTTCTGTACCAGCTGAGCTAATGCATCTCCAACCAATGCTCGTACTACGGATGCGTCTGCTGAGAGTCTGGCGCCGATGGTGGCGCTAGAGTGCTCGGGGTCATCAAACCACCCTACCTCCATGTACACTATCTTCTCAAAGCAAATTGATCTGATCCGTTGGATCAACTTGCATCCCGCCGCAGAGAAGAAGTATGTCCTCACCGGATACGCCACCAACGATGCCAATCCCAGGAGTATGAACATTCCCGCCCACGACTCGCACTCCCTTCTTAACTGCTCCGGTTGTTTAAAGAATGTATCGATCACTCTCGAGATGAGGACTCCGAAGAGTGGGAGTATCACTCCGTTGGCTGTTGCAGCTACTGCTCCGATCAGTATCACTGGAATTTCTGGCTTGTTTAGAGCAGTAAGGCGGGTTATTGGCACGTGCTTTTTCTCGGGTTCCAACGGCAGGGTGGGTAAGGCTTGTGCTTCCTCGAGCACCACTTCGGCATTGAGTGATGTGGGCACTCCGAATGAGGCTGAGAAGGAGTGGCGCCCGCTCGTGCTTCCCACTGATTCTCTGCTCAATGTTCTCAACACTACTTTCTTCTGATTCGCTGCCTGTTTCTTGTAATAGTTGGTATCCACACTGCTTTGATCTTGTTCTGGGTCCTCGCTCACTTGTTGCAACAAGACCAGTTTAGAGTATGCTCCTTCCACATCCTTTATTAGTTCTTCATGCGATCCTGAAGTGAACACAATAAAAGAAACAGTATCAAAGGGGAGGTTGTGAGATTGAATCTCGAAAAGTTTTCTATAAGAAAATCCAAAGACTACCTTTCTCAACTATTTTGCCATTTTGAATGACGGCAATCGTGTCTGCAGTTTTGATAGTGGTGAGGCGGTGAGCGACGATCACAGTTGTCCTGCAAACCATGATCTTTTCAAGCGTCTCCTGCACTACCCTCTCGCATTCTGCATCGAGTGCATTTGTCGCCTCATCTAGAAGTAATATTCTCGGGTTTTTCAGGATGGCTCTTGCTATTGCAACTCTCTGCTTCTGTCCACCGGCCAGATGGGCACCGTGCTCTCCCACCATCGTGTCAAGTCCCTGAGGCAACTTATCAATGAAACTGGTAGCGTTGGCAAGTTCCGCTGCGAGCTTGATTTCCTCATCAGTCGCGCCTTCCTTCCCATAAGCTATGTTGTCCTTGATGCTGCACGTGAACAGGACCGGCTCCTGGCTCACGAGCCCGATCCTCTGCCGTATCCATTTGAGCTGAAACTCTCTGAGGTTGATTCCGTCTATGAGAATTTCTCCCGAGTGAGGGTCGTAGAATCTCTCCACCAGACTGATCACCGTGGACTTGCCACTCCCGCTTTGTCCCACAAGAGCCGCGGTGGTGCCACTAGCTATGGAGACGGAGAAGCCGTCCAATATTTGCTCCTCTGGCCTTGACGGGTAGCTGAAGTAGACATCTCTCAGCTCGATATCGCCGCGAATCTCATGTAATGTCTTCCCCCTCGAGTCGTATGCATCTATGACAGGCCTGCGCCGGATAGTCTCAAACATCTTGAACGCCACAGCTTGCCCACCACGAAACGTACTCATGCAGGGAGGTGCCTGTCCTAATGACCTGAAACCACACAACCCCAACCAGAAATCAGGTGAGAACTAACGTGGAGGCGCTACATGGCAACGCAGCCGCGCGTGCCTCCTATGAGTTTCCATTATTATGTCATGTATTTCGATTATACGTACAGAAACAGTTAGTATTTGAAAAGGGGAATAATTTACATGGAACCGGTCAAGAAAGCCATGATGACAGTAAGCACTTGGCCACCGGTGTATCCTTGCGCTAAGATCATCTTGGAACCAAACCATATAGCCAAAGCATAACTGCAGAACACTATGAGCATAACCATTCCAAGCCCCATTCCAGCCGCCAGACCCTCTTGAACGCCCGATTTGTACGCATCCACCAGAAACTTGTTGTAGTTACTTATAGCTTGCTTCTCCTTCGTGAATGATGCAACCTAGGCACGCATAACCAGATTGAGTCAGTCAGCAAACCTTTTTCCTTCATATTATAAAGGAGTTACTTACAGTTGTGATGGATGATACAGTCTGTTCCACTACTATTGCTGCTTTAGCATAAGCATCTTGGCCGCGAGCCACGATCTTGGATATGAGGACAGCCATGACTCCACCAGCTATCACAAGAGGAGGAATAGAGGCCAACATCACAAGTGTAAGCAGCCAACCTTTTGCAAATGCTATAAAAAAGCCTGCCATGAATGTAGTTACCAGCTGCATGAATTTCCCAACCTGCACGCACACAAGCGCACACACAGCTATAAACTAAGAATAGAGGCTAAATGAAGGTGATTCTCATTTTAGTACCTTCTCACCGATTGCATCTTGTATTAGGACAATGTGGCCAGACATTCTCGCGACCACCTCTCCTGTATTGGCCTCTCGATCGAAGAAAGCAACATCTTGTCTCAATATTGTCTTCAGATACAAAGCCCTTATTCTGGACGCCTGTCTCTCCCCTGTCACCATCCAGCACGACACCTCTGCCAAGTACTAAAGTGTTCAAAAGTTTGTCCACAAATAATCTTAATCAGATTAACCATCAAACTATATCAATACTTACGGAGAAATGCCACAGAAGCAGCTCCTATAGCCAAGTAGACAAATTGTAGAGACACCTGCATTTCCAAATACGAAACATTCGTTTCTTTGACCCTGACAAACCCAACCTTGCAATACTAATATAAGTGAAGTACCTCGGAAATATGTAGGAGAAAATTTGGATCATTCTGATAGAGCCCGAAAGCATCAACCAATTGGCCAAAGATGACAGTCATAAGAGGCATGCATAAACCATTCAAGATGGCACCAACTGTGCCCACAGTCATGAGGGCCAAATCAGTAGCATCTGCATATGAAAATAGCTTCCCAAATGGAACTGTTCCATAACCATCGTCGTCGTCGTCCCACTCATCTGCATCAGAGTGTCTGGTTGATCTGCTACTGCTCGCTGATTTGCCCACTGTCATTTTTCTAACTTGACCCAAGATGACGCGATGATCCTACTCTTAAACACTCTTAACAAAAATCAAATGCATCTTTTACAGAAATGGCAGATCATCAATCTTTAACGAGGAATATTTACCTGGCTCTCTGACAACCATGAACTCAATATTTGATAATTCTTTTTTTACAACTCAAATAAACATCAAGTACTATAGACCTCTTCGTTTAATGAACTGAGTTTTTTCATGTAACCATTTTTATGTTTGTTTTGTAGTAAGGACCAAGTTATGCGCACAGTACTAGGTTCCCCTCCAAACACGGATCAAGAATGTAAGTCACTGTCAGCCAAGACACTTTGGTCTCTTTTTCTTTCAATTATTAATTTGTAATTAAGACAACCATATCTTGTTGCTATAATTAAGCACATTTGACTCTTTATCACTCCTCGTGAAAATGAAAACTAATTTCGCTCTTTCAGCACTGGTTTGTTATAAAAACAAAATTAGTAGGTGACAAGTTATTTCTTGTTTTGTTTCAGGGAAAATTACCTATAGTCACACCCAACTGTAATCAAAACACATTTAGCCACCCCAACTATAAAAGTAGACACATAACCACACCTACAGATTCGAAACTGACAATCATCTAGAACCGTTAAGTATTTAGATGGAAAAAGTTAACTTTTAAAGTAAAATTTACGAAAATGCACTTGGTCTAAATTCAAATCTTCGAAACATGTCATTCTCTTATTTTCTCCTCTCCCCTCCTCTGTTTCTTCGCCGGTCTCGTCTCCGACTCTCCAACTAACTTCGCCGGCCTGCCTCGCCGCTGATCGGAAGGCTTGCCGATGACCAGAGGCTCGCCAGAAAATCATAATAGTCACCAATACAAATTCATTACTATTTCAACACTTCATTACATTTCTTCAGTTCAATTTCAAACCAATAAATAGTGGTATATGATTTTGTTTGTGTGGGTTAGATTTACAGCCTCGTCTTAGAACTTGAAACCGTAATTTATAGCTCGAAATTAATGTTTCTATATTTGATGTTTAAATTGCAACTAAATTGAATTGTAGAAGAGGAAGTTAGGCTTAGCTTTAGGCAGATTCAAGAAATTTGTGCTTTTATTTATAAGCTTAAAACTATGTTGCTTGTCGCTGAAATGATGTTAGCAATGTGATGAAAATGTGTTCTCTATTTAAAAGAAATTTTTGGAGCTGGCGAGAGTGCCCTTGCTCATGAACTCATACATCAACAGCTTGTGCTAGAATAATTACAAATTTTCTGTTGAGCTAGAAGAAGGTCTTGCCTTTGCTGGTCTTCTGGTACGCACCTTCTAGAAGGACCAGCCCCTCCACCGCCGCCTCCTCGCTCTGAGCTCCGGCTATCACCCTCATCGATGGGAACCACCGCAAGAACACAAGATTTTCAGACACATTTTTGTGAAATTCTAGGAAATTGGTTAATGAAGTGACTAAAACCACAATACTCACAAACCCATTCCGTTAAATTCAAGGAAATCAATTGATAGAGTGGCGCCTACAAAAGCTATCAAGCTGATAGATTAGCTCAAAATAAATTTGAGGACATAACTCCCTTTGTATGTAGGTTATGATGAATTGTTCCAAAATATTATTGGTATCAAAGGATCAATGTAAGAAACGGTTGTATATATTTTTTAATTTGTACTTCAAAAAATATATATCAAATAACAATTATTTTATTGTAAAAGAACTGTTTTTTAAAAAAATGAAGAAGCTATATTTGAAATCAAAATTTAAAAATTAAACTCGATTTCGCCACTTTTTTCTTTTCCAGCCAACTATTCGAAGAAATTCCAACTCAATTTTCTAAAAAAAATTATTCTAGCTCTGGAACCACCATACATTGGTGAGTATTATGATTTTTCGGCGAGGCCGGCCGACGAAGAAATAGAGGAGAAAATAAGAGAATGACATGTTTTGAAAATTTGAAGTCAGATCAGGGGTATTTTCGCCTTTTTACTTAAAAAACTAATTTTTCCATCCAAATATTTCTAGCGGAGTGTCAATTTCGAATCTTTAAGTGTAGCTAGGTGTCCACTTTTATAGTTCGAGTGATTAAGTGTCTTTTAGTCATAGTTGGATGTGATTATCTGTAATTTTTCCTATATGTAGTTATCCTTTTCTAATCCATTAATTTTCATTAGGAAAGAATAGAAATTTTGTACAAGAAACAAAAGGTTTACAAAAGAACAAAAGTGAAAAGTGGCATAAACGTGGAAACATACATGCATGCCTAATAAAAAATAAATAACTCTGAAGACAAAGAAATAAAATAAAACAGTTAAACTGAAACTACCTGTATGGAAAATTGAGCCAAAAACCTGTTTTGACGGATCCTGAGCCGTATTAAAATCCCCGCCCAATAAAATTGTGTTGTTGGTTTCTAAAATTAATGGAGTCATA
Organism: Geranium incanum; assembly: GCA_036897385.1. NCBI lineage: Eukaryota > Viridiplantae > Streptophyta > Magnoliopsida > Geraniales > Geraniaceae > Geranium > Geranium incanum. The sequence continues at coordinate 1,417 of JAYMTQ010000554.1, read as the reverse complement.
ATAGGCTATAGAGTACAAGTACAACGTAGTGGAGCAAAACAATGATAACCACATTAAAAATATCGCAGCGAGTACCAGCCACAAAATGGTCCATGTCCAGCTTATCGGGTCCTCAACCAAAGAGGAAATGTTATCTGAAAGACATTTGTGTCAAATACAAAAGCATGTTGGAAAGTTTTCAACAGGGGTACGTACATAATATAAATGTATAAATGTGTTCTATCATTTAATTATGTTCAATTAAAGTAATCTAAATGATAAATAAGATTTTGGGTCCATGGATATAATTGTCATGGAATTATTGTGTATAAGCCTTTGGTATAGTTATAATTTGATGAGAGGTTAAATTATAATTATCATAACTAGTTATAGAGTTCAACTATAACTAGGGTTGTGCTCCCAAATTACACACAATCTACATACATTCCCTCATCCCTTCATAGGAGAATACATGAGAGTAGCACTAAGGGTAACAATTTGAAAATTGCCACGGTTGTCAAAGATGTATATTAACACGATTCAGGTACGCTTCCGCTATTTGATTATTTCATTGATCCTCTAAATATCAACATGAGTTTATTGTATGTATTTAGGGTTTGATTGGAAACATGTTTATGTCTTTAGTTTGATTGCATATTTTATATATACATGTTTCATACGGTTGTAATCAAATCTCATCAAGTGGTATCAGAGTCGTCCATGTTTGATTTTAGAATCTAAAGCTTTGTGAGTTTAATTTAATTTAGGTTTTATGTTTATACGTGTTTGTCCAAATCAAAATTTTGGTTGATTTGGGACGACGATTTGTATGTGGTCTCGCCACCTGGGTGGTTTGTATTGAATCGACGGTAATTTTGGATGGAATGGACCACTTGGCTGCTTATTATAACTTACCGTCCATACATGTTTTGAGCATATATATTTGTTCTTTTTTGTGCATTTTTTTTTATATTTATTTATATATTTGAATGGTTTTATCGTTCCAGGTGGCTAGTTCACTTCCCATGTATTGATTAGTGCAATGCTTACATGATATGTATAATAGGACTTGAGTTTTTCATCTTGTGTGCATTGTGAGAACTTTTTTTTTTGTTTTGAATATTTCAATTTTCCATGTGCTATTATTTTTGCGTGATTTATTTGCACAAATTTATAGGATTTGTGCAAAATTGCAGCACAATTTTTCGTACGCTTGTTTATTTTTGGTACTTTTTCTTTCATTAATTAATTAATTGATTTGAATGGCCACATAATTGAGCATTTAAGGCTTCAAATTATGGCAGCAAATTGATTTGTTTCCTTTTGCTGTGAGTTTAATTGCATATGAATATTTATGGTAAACATAAAGACATATAATTTTGTTTCTTCATGTGTAATATCTGCCTCCATTAGTGCTTTAGTTTTTACTATTAATTGA